>WEDG01015192.1:0-97802 GCA_017591395.1 Schistocephalus solidus | reverse complement strand
CTATCAACATGATATCATGTGCTTTTATGCTGACTGAGAGTAAAAGTTATCTGCCATCCTAATTCTATTGTTCGGTAGGTGTTGATCTGCTCATTACCTTTGACGGGTTTGAACAGGAATCATTCCCATACTTACCTATGGCATAGGTTTACGCCCACAATGCTGCAGTCCAAGCCCCTAGACTTAACAGCATCACGTTTAACCTCATTGTGTTATACGGCGTGGGAACTTGTGAGATAAAATTACCATCGTCTGATTGACCTTGTTTTTATTTGCAAAACAAGTTACATAACCGACTAGATAATATTCCGACGTTTTATTTGACTCTTCTCCGTCTCCATGTAAATTTTGAAAAAAGTAGACTCTTGGGGTTAGAAATATTATCCAATGGGTATAGCGTATCGCTAGACCAGATCTAGTCTCTTTACTTTTGATTTATTTTCGGGTATTCTACTGACTACATCTTGGTTATATTATCCACCTCAAAACAGAATTTGTTTGTGTGCATATTAGGAAAAATAAATAGCAGAATGGCCCTCCGATACCCGTAGAGCACAAGGTCTACTTAAGCGCTCAACTGCCATGTGGTCACGAGTTTACCGAACCAGCTGCCAAATCAGAACTGCGGACGACATTTTTCCAAAAATCAATATTGGAAATACTACTTATCGAGAGTCTTTATGCGAACGCAGTCAAAGATTATTTTAAAGGGATTAATTAAATCCAATTATTCGGCCCCTGTTCGACAAAAATGGGAAAAAGCCACAGACAATAGTTCCTGCCATGCATGAAAATCCAATCTAAAAAAAGGCCACTAACAATACAAGAGTCCACGCTGCAGAACTTAGTACAATGCCTGATAACGAAAGGTAGATCGTTGAAATATTTTATTAGAAAAATGTTTCCTGACTGAGTGTCCTAGCAGACAAAGTTTAATCCGCGTTTGACCCTTTCAAAAGTGAGTTTGGAAAATAGTAAAATATAAAGAACTAGTAAATTTTAAAACTACTCAGAGTTTGTAGCCCAACATATCAATATCTTTCTCAAAACGTTGCTTTTACTGAGGAGAAAAGTTAACGGCAATTAGGCAACTTATGTAGGTATAAAATATGTTTGTGTTATCTTTTTATCTGTTTTTTTAGTTATCATAATACAGCTGAAAATTTTTAAACAACGAGTTTTTTTCGTAATTTTGTTTTTTTCAATTTTATTTTGTTTCGTTTTAGTTTACTTTTTATCTTTAAATTCTTTTTGTGCTTTTGATCCGCTTTCATGAACACATGTGGTAATCAGTTTACAAATCGTGCCATTGGGAAGTTTGGCGTCGTAGAATGTCCTCTTTTGACTTTATTACTTTATTTTGAAAATGAAATATGCCATCCTGTGACCACAATGTTCATAGAGAAAGATAATTTGGAAATAGAACCGCAAACAAATTATTTAACGTAAATTTTTGTCATGTTTGTGAGGAAAATACAAAATGGATTGTTTTTTACGTTGACTTTGCAAATAAGTTAGGAGATAGAATTATATGTCTTTCACGATGCGTATTGTCAGTTTGTGCTCCTTAGCTACAAACTTGTATCGTGATTGCAATTTTGATAAAATTGTTCACTTTGATAAATGTGGTATTTTTGTGGAAAAAGGTGCGGTATGGAGCAGTCGATGTCTCCAAAGGCAAGATTAAAGGTGATAAATTCAAAACGAAGGTAATGAGACAACCAGGAGAATTAAGAAGTAGATGCAATTATTGGGACAAGAGCTGAAGTTTCGGATTCCAACTCGAACCCATCTCCAGAGACGGTTTCAGATAATAAGTGGGCTGAACGTTTAATTTTATAGTTATTAAGGTAAACACTTTAAAGACAAATTTGCACGCAGAAAAATGACATAAAAATGCAATCACAAGTTTGCCGCCACTCGTTACATTTTGAAAGTTGACGGTTGATAAAAATCAGATATCTATTGTATTTAGTGCCTCGCGTTAATGTAACATTTTTGCAAGCTAGCCTTCTTGAGGCTCATTTTTTAGTTAAAAACGGCTAAGAGACTTCATATGCTATAGAAATAAAAAATAGTTTCTGGAAAACAAACCCCATTTCGATTGCAAAGCTGACAAACAATAGGTTTTTGCAAATAAGTGAATGCTTTGTGAGTGCATTTTTCAGATTTTGTAGATGCTTTGTGCTTTGGACTGAAAATGATATGTCTTATATATTACTGCTAACCAAGAAGAAATCACAACAGGCGGCAATCAATTTTCTGTGTTTACGGCACGAGCAAGAGTTTTAAAGATAATTGATGACGTCGCAGGGAACTGATTTAAAAAGCAAGGAAACTAAAGAATACTTTTCATCTTATGAAAACTGTATAAATAAGATAACATAACAATTGGAAAGGAAGTTATGTCATATTGCGAAATATTTTTGGAGAGGGAAAATTATAATTGGTAAATGGCATCCCACCCCCAAAAGGGCTCTGAGTGTTTGAACTTCACAAAGCCTATTTACCGAAGGAGTTCGCTGTGGGTGTTGTTCACACCGCCCCAAAGTGTATTGGATTATGAAAGTCTACCGCCGTGTTGAATTCTAGGAAGGGCAAATATTCCCGTGTTTAGCCTTTACAATAAACTTTACCTGAACCTTGACTTTAACTATGCCTTAACCTCAAAACTTACCTTAACCCTAAACCCACTTTACTTTCTGTTTATATGGCGCAAAGTCCCTTGTAATACTCTAAATTCCTGGTCTCTCATCCTTCCAGGGGACCCAATGAACGACCCCTACATTACAAACTCTCTTATTCCTGCCATGGCAAATTTAGACTTTCACTTTTGTCTTAATAGTCTTGGCAACGTCTTAGTCATTCTCTACGTTGTTTAATTTGAACTTCTTGGTGCATTACATCACTGTTTGCTATAAACAAAAGTGTTTTTTTTTTAAATCTTTGTCCTTAACTTTGCTGCATGCTTGAACAAAAGTTATTGACCTAAAAGGCTTTATCAGGTGAGCGTTGGTATATTAATGATAGTGTTTACACAGGAAAAGGCGAAAATTGATCGATTGGCTTCCCGAAGCAAATAAGCTCCGAATGTGTGGCAAACGTCATTAACAGGAAATCAGGCCGAAGTCCGCCAATTTATAAATAAAGTTATGACTAAATACCCGATCTGCAGTGACAGAGAATGAGAGGTGGTGAGGTACTGATGAACTTTGGCTCGATGAAGAGCTTATGACCCGTTTGCTAGACCCAGTGTGTGGACTCTCTGTGCCGTACTCGAGTGCATGTTTGTGTTTCCAGTCACAGATGGTAGTCAGGGTAAAGATTGGCTGTATAAAGTCAAAATAAACCCGCATCAGACTGCATCAATCTACTTATATTTTTATCGTCGCTCCTTTATACATTACAGTGTGTTAGGGTACACCAGACACAAAACCGTTTTGAAAATCGCACCATTATTTCGTTCCTCAAACAGGGAAAGGCCGTTTTGTAAAGCAATAACACAAATGCTATTCATAATTTAAATGGATGTTATTGTTATACTGAGTGTTTACAGCTGATGCTGCAGAAAGTTTGAGGTTTCTAGAGACAGAGACATGAGAAACATAAGAAACGGCTGTTATTTGCATTTTCATCTAGAAAATGTAATTATACGTTTTTTTATTGGGGTGTACATGCGATCCACAATATATAGTCAAGCAATAATTTCATGTTTCTCTACTCTCGTTAGTCGTTTACACCAAAGAGATCGTCTTTCTTGTTAGGCTTCTCTATTTTGCATTGCTCATTAGCTTACGACTGCTTGCAAGCTCTCTTATTTAGAACATGCACATCTAGAATAAATGCTTCGGCTCTGACCTTCAATTGGGTAAAGTCTGTTAAGGTCACTCCTATGGAGTATAAATATTCTGGGGCCCATTTTCTGAAACCCGACCCTCTTCCTTAACTAATGGAGCCATTACCTCAGATTATTTTTTGTTGTACACACTCTAGAGCTCAGAGTGATGATGATGACAATGATGTCACCAATGGTCGTTGACGTCTTCCTTCTTCGTGCACGGTTACTGTTTCCTACTGTTTCCCCTACCAATCCCGAATACGGATTCAGTAACTGTAATGTGTGTATAAGAGTGTTTGATAGTCTGACAATCACTCTACCTTAATTTCCATAAATGCTGGGAATTAGCTCAGTTCACTGAATAGCTCAGACAACCCGTCTTATGCTGACTCGATTGTGAAGTATCATGGACAAATATTTTCTGAGAGAACATTGCGGGTTTCCGCAGTCTTTACAATTGGCTCTTTTTGAAAGCACAGTTGGTCTACAGTAAACAATTTGTGCACCTCAATTCCGTTCTTATCAAACAATTTGCAGAAGTCGGATTTATGGCTTATTGTAAAGGATGAAAAACCCTTCACCATCGGTAATTCATTGGCTTAGTCCAAACACTAAGCGGGAGTTCTTGCTCCACATCTTCACCTTGAAGGTAAGAATAGATTGCCATTTCAGACCTCTTCACGTGCTCCTGTAAGGCAGTCTATTTTCGTTGAACACCTAGACACCTATTCAAACAAATGCGAAGGCTCCATCAGGCCATGAAAAGTCCATCTCTAGTACAATTATGGCCAACTTGGTTGAAAGCAGCCACCGGGTAGACGTAAATCAGTTATTCTGAATCATCTGCTAGACACTTTAAGTTCCTGCGACGGCAATGGCAAACCGCTAGTCAACCCAACATTATGCTCGCATAAAGCGGTAGAACAGACACCAGGACTCCCCTGGCCGAAGATTAACTCACAATGCGTGTTCACACCTAGCACGTGCCCTGGCTAAAGGTAACCCAGTCTGCGTATTTACACCTGTCACATAGCTAATTGTCAGGCTGCTCCCTGCCCCAGTTCTCTCCTCCCCTCACTCTCAATCCCTGTGTCAACCCTCACTCTCAACCCCCCACTTCGTCAAAGTCCTTGATAGAACTAGACATGTGAATTCCTTCAGCCCATTTTTCCCCACTCTTACCGGTTATTGGTTGTGTAACTCTTGCTACTCTACTCTACCCTATATTATTGTACAGGCCCGATGATGACAAATTGAAAACTTACTTTCGCTGACGTTAATATCTTGATTGGGTATATGGGTATTATCGATTAAGTTCTTATTCCCTCGTCGTTTCAAAAGAGGCAAGACTATATGTGGCAACTTTTGTATAGTGAGAACCGATGACAACTTGCATTTTCAATATAATTGTTGGCCATACCTATAGTATTTGATGATTTTCAAGATACATTACCTAAAATTGCAGAATGGGTTCGAAGATATTGTCTGAGAGGATTTTTAATGTTTACTAGCTTGCCAGTATGTTGGCTCTAATAGCCAACTGCCAAATTCTCATTCACTAGTAAGTGAATTCTGGTTCCTTTTGTCATGCCATTTTTAACGACAGCACATAGTAGTTAGGTTTTCAAATTATTTACTTCAAGCTGCTTAATGTTTGATGACTGGAGCCTAACATGAATATATACGACGTGCGGTAACGGCACATTTAATATTGTGTGCTTTCTTACTCTCTGTTAAGTGAAATCGCATTTTATCAGTTGGAATTGTTTTTTATCAGATACGTCCTTTAGTAAACGTCCCCATATTTGGCAGTCTTCTTTATCAGTTGCAGAAAGCTGTTTTTACAAGTCCCAGCTTAAAGAAAGCCGTAATTGCTCTTACATGTAATGGCGGGACTCCGAATGAAACCAAAAGAACAAATTCCCCTACGTATTAGAATCACCATAATGCAGCCTAAAACATCAGCTTGTACAAAAGGCGAAAATTCCACAAGTCTAGCCTGACTTCCGGTTTGGTACTAAGTCAAAAAGGCCGTATTCCCTGCAAACCGATCTCCTGCCTTTCGTTACATGTAGGCAGAGTGACAACTTCAAACCGATTCCCTGAAATGTTTCCGAGTTGACTAGTTTTCTCTTTTGTTTTTATTACTTGCCCGTCTGTTTGGTCTATACAACAGACCAGATCTGCCCTTTTCTATACTTATAATTTATTTATTTCTTTTTTGTCGGGGAATTTATCTGTACATTGTACAGATAAGGCGACATTTCACCTTTATAGGCCAGCAGTTTGGAAATTCGCATAGATCCCTTCCTTTCAAAAGATCATATTTTTCAACTATCAGTTACTCGTCCAAAAGAAATTTAGTTTTCTTGACGTGTAAGATTAACCATTTACCTAAGTGTGACGGCACCTTTGTCGAAAGACAGAATGGACTCGCAGAAGATTAGCGAGTTAACATACAGCAGGTCAGCAACGTTCGTTGTTGATTATTTTTAAATCATTATCGCTGGGAGCGGTCATTGAGCAGACGTCACTTTGTATGGGAAGGGTGACTTACTTACTACCACTTTCCATGTTCCAATGGCATAAAACGGGCAGCACAACTCGAGCTGGCCGCTCTCACAAAAACCTCCTCTACGTTGGCTACCTAAATTTCGGTTTTCAAGTGCGCTTGATCAAGACTTCGGCAAGTTGGTTACGAATAGGCAGGAGTTGTCATCAGGACGATACGCAGTCTATGTGACTACGGAGGTATGACTGTAGTTAGTAGTTTACCAACCTCCAATCACTGCACTGGGATGGGGTGCATCGCCATAAAGATTGTATGGTGCGGAAATTAAACGTGAACCTGACTGAGATCAGACTTGCTTTCCATGTATCGTTCCTTTTTCACTATTTACCGGGTTCAAATAATGCCGATTGGAGGTGGCCGCTCATTCATGTTCCATGGCCGAATCGTCTCATGACCTTCACATGCTGCTGTCTACCTCCCTTACTTGTAGACTTCGAATCACGTTCTCTTTTTTTCTGCCCCCTTGTCGCTAGCATCTCACTGCTATCTTCCTTGTGCTGTAGTCTCCGATTTTTACAAATTGAGGCGTAGTATAAAAACAAACTCCGAAGGAACGGATTCCATCAAATTCAACTGACTCCCCTTGGGGTAGAGAAAAGCATTCGGCTACGGTTTGGCAATAATTAGCCTTTCCGGTATCCTTGTCTAAATTAATGTGGCTTACAGAAACGCAATATGGTGTGCTTCTAAGATTAGGAAGGCGATATACCGTCCCAGGCATACCTCCGTTGTCAAGGCATAACTAATAACCACCTTCTTACTGACACGCATTTCATTCTTTTCCCTCGTCAGGTTTTTAGGGATTCTCGGCCAAAATATGAGATATTCAGCAAAAAACAGGATTTCCTACCGTATCACGCAGGATTTGAATATGAAACCAGTTAGTAAGTGGTGCTGTAGAACATATTTAAGGAATTTGACGTAAAGCTTCTCAAATAAGAAGGGTCAACCTTGACTCCCGTATGCGTGCAAACGCTTTCACCAAATAGCACCATTTTCGGTGGAAGAAAAGAATGTCGCTTAGGCGAAAATTCCCCCACTCCAGGCACCTCCCCTCACGCACGCAGGGAGACATCTTCGCTCGCGTTTATGGCCTCATGGTGCTAACCTCAGCAGACCAAACTAAAAGTTCTGAAAAATTTTGCAGTTGCACCAAGGCATCAACTACGACCTGGTTTTTTTTACTCTTGTATGCCATTAGGCCAGGGCTGTTTTTAGCTTTTTGCTAAAAATATTATATCCAATGTACGATGGGAAAAGTACAATTCATATGATCAAGGATAATGAAATGAGTGGCTGAAATCAGTAGCATTCCGATCTTATCATGAGGGGTCGGTGGAATGTCAGTGTGATCCCATCGCTGAAAGTCATGTGTCGCCCAGCCCAGGAAGTTGTTGTCCACCCTGTTGTCAGGCCACAAGCCCTCCGACAGGTGTTCGGTCAGTAAATCGGTTAAACCGCATTCACAAGCTGGTAGAAAGCCTGGGTCACTACAGGATTAGGAACAGCAATAAAAAAAGCTTAGGCAAAGGAGCAGACTTTCGGTTTCTTTGCCCCCGAAAACTTGGCAATTTTCAGTGTGATTGTGGGCAGCAGGAATAGTAAATGGAGTGGCTTCGAAAAGACTCCGAAAAAAATGTACGATTCGTAATCTTTGCCCAATTTTAGAGCAGGTGTTTGCCCCTGCTGAGTACGTAATCCGTGAATAGATCCATTTTGTTTAGCTCTCAAAAAACTCTTCTTGAAGACTTAATGTTTCATGTTCGGTAAGTAAAACTTCTAATAGCTGGGGGAAGCTTAGTTCTCTAATGTTAACCTAACTTATTTGCAAGGTTGGCGTAATCTACAGAATCGAGCCCAGGATGTTTCATTCTGCATAATTTACTCCAAGTTTCGGAGGAAATTACATATTTTGAATTTTTAAACTTAAATATGTTCCAGAAAGCACATGGGGACTTTTTGTGAACTGAACCCCTCGCAGCTGTTTTCCTATAACGGCAGGATAGATTTAAAACACCTGGATGCGTTTTCAATTAGTGCCTGCATGCTAAATCGTGTATCCTTTTTGTGCAGAAATCAGCTGCCTGTATTTCAAAGATGGCTTGCCTTCAGACAGGCAAAGGGCACAAAATGTTTATATATCTTGATTGGTTTGTCAACAGAGGATTTTGCCATTGAAAGGGGGTAAGGTGAGTGAGCTAATGAGCTAGTGGGTAAAAGGCAAAAATATGGCTTAGTTTCGAGAAAACAAAATCTTTAAACATTTAACACGACCTGTGTTAAAATTATCCAAAGTAATATCCCTGAGCATCCATGCATCTTAGCCATTGATACACAACATTTCTATTCTTCGTGGAAAAATTGCACTGGTTTTAATGGTGAGAATTCTTTGAATCCAAATTTTACATCAGCTTTCCGCTTGAAAGTTTTGCTGCTTGAAAAAGTGTTGAAATACTTGAAAACATGGTATTCATGTAAGGAAAATTTCCTGGAAATATGGAGGCTGTGACAAGGTCTCGCATACCAGGTCTCTGCGTTGTCATCCTGGTAACAGTGCGTTTTCGTGAGGCAGAAATGCGCCGCGTTGATTCACTAGTGTTGATCTCATTTTTTTCATAAATCATGCAGTTTTTTGAGTTGCTTCCCTATGGAACCAATTTATCGACCTGTTTCACCCTACCCATTTCTATCACGTGTCCAAATATTGATTTCTGACATGAAGGCCTTACGCGATTCTTTCACTTGTCCAAACATTGAATACTGACATTAAGGCCCTTTCCATGCCCTTTTCATATTGGCGTCTGTTAAGGAAGCAATATGGCTGGATTGGAGCATACCCAATACAAGTAAATTCATTAAACATTTTTTTAGCTTCCTTATCTATGCTTATGTGCTTCACACTTGTACTTGGAAATAAATTTTAGGATAATTCCTAGAGAGGGGACATCACTTATTTAGAAAATTAAAGTACGTAAAAATGGCAAGTACTTTCAAACTTTAAAAGAGAGCCCGTATTTTCGAACAGCTTAACTGTATGCCCATTTCTTATGTGAATCCTCAGCTTACGGCCACGCCAATGGGCTAAGTTCACTTTAATTTGCATGGCCATTTACTTGCAGTTGACTAACCATACTTTGATGACATATATTTCGATTAACAAATGCGTAAACTGTTTGGTTTTTGCGGCAGTACTTCGCTAGGTTAGGCGCCGAAAATCATTAACAAGCCACGTTCATGTCCCGACTTCAATTTGTTTTTAAGGGACACGATGCAGCTTAATTAGGGCCAGAGAAGGGGGAAGGCCTGGAATTTTGACAGAGAAGCCTGTTCACTGTGATTTAAAAAAGTCTAACCTTCTGATGAGTGAATAAATATTTATTCGGGAAATAAGCACTTTACTAACCCAATCAGAAATGAGCGCATATCGATCCATTGGCTTCCACACGTCCCGTCTGGGTGGCAAAGGTCACGAACAGGCAACCAGTCAGCAGGTCAAAGTTGGCCAGAGGGAAAGGAACAAAAGAGCATGTGGGCAAATCGATGCAATGCCGTTTCGGGTTTATTCTACCTACATTCAGCCAATCATAACTTTGATCACTAGCGACGCTAGGAAAATAAAAAGCTGCACTCGCAAATGGCGCAGGTTGTCTGAAGGCGATAACTGGGAGGCAGGTCCAAAGCTTTTCATCGAACCCAACTTTATCATTGCATCTGTCAATCTTTGGTATTGTCATTCTCTGTGCTCACATTTCAGGTTGAATAAGTGTCTGCTATTGTGCAACGCAGAATGGTAGTTGGCGAGGTATGGGGTGAACTTGTGTTTGATGAAGTGCTAATGACGCGCCTGCTAGAAGCCACATGTGGATCATCTGTACGTTCCGTTTTCTGATCTCAGCTAGTGATCAGGGTTGTTATTGGCCGATAGCAAGTAGAATGAGACCGTTACAGAATTATAGCCACGGTATCTGTCATTCTTCGACTGAACAACGGGAACTACTAACAGTGTTTGCCTGATAATCATACCATTCGCGAGGAGGACTGATTAAACAACCTACCGGTAACAATTTAGAAACATAAGTAGATCGTGATTAAGATGAATATGAGGTCTGAAGCAGTTTAACGACTTCCAAGTGTATCAGCGGTTTTTGGATATTTGACTTTGATTTATCATTAGTATAGGGCTAAAAAACAATCAAAACAACAAAGAAATAATAAACACAGGAAGAAATAAACTGTTAATATAGGATCCGGCGTCTAAACTAGACATTCCGAAAGCAAAATAACGAAAAATGGCAAGGGAAAGTTGGTATACAGATTCACTAAAAATGAAGCCGTCGCCAGAATTGGTTTACCTAGCATGTGGAAGGCCCAGGTCAAGGTTTTGAACTGAACTCTTTTAATAGAGCTTGGCGTTCAGATGCGTTCAGGCGCGGTGAGTGGTGATTGAGAAAAAAAAATTTATTTTCGCAATTGACTAGCATGGATTAAAGCAGCTGCGCGTAATTACTGAACCACCAACAACAGACAACATTGAAAACAGAAGATGCCTTCTCGCATGTCAATGTTGGCTGCTGTGTTTATTTTTTTGTACATTCGAGCAAGGGTACAGAATATTTCAGGTGAAAATGAAAATGCAAACGTAGAAAAAGTATATTTATCTGCTTAAGATGTTTGCGTAACTAATTAATGCCTTAAGTGTATTTACCTAAACCGACTTCACTAGCTTTAATATATTCATATTATGTTATACGTTAGTAAAATAAGAAACCGGTCAGCGAATGTCTATCTACTATCGTTAATATTTCCGATTGAAACCAGCAAAATAGCGAGCTCACAGCGCAGTGGGTTAGAATGTTGCTTTCAACCAACCAGCTGCTTGTTCGGACCTTAGGTGCCGCAGCACTCGGGGTTGCGCATGGCTGGCTGATGAGGATAAATAAGCCAGAAACGGCCATTCCATTGATCAATAACTCGGTTTTTAATATCATGCTGCCTAAATCACCAGTCTGTGTGCGGCTGTAAGCGGGGCGCGAGAGTGAACCTCAAGGCACATCGGAACGAGTGAGTCCCATAGCCGATCGGCTAGCGCTTAAATATCATGCTACGGACTTGGCAATAAAAGTGATATTTTTTCTGACCATCTATAGAGCCCGGAATAACTAAGTCAGTTAAGTAAACAAGAGAAGGTGTTTTGGACCCCTGTCCATTATTTAATCGGAATCTGCAGTACCTATGGATATGTGAACGACTGCAGACTATGGGGCGAGAGCGAGGTCATTCTGTGCCCCAATAAACGCATACCGATGTAGGGTTGTGTCAGCAAAGTCAGTAGTAGAATTAAGCGTTATGAATTTTGAAAAGATAGGTGAAAAAATAACATGAACCCGGGGTTCAATCGCTTTGGTGCTGTATAAAACAGGCTGCAAGAATGATTACGATCAAATTTTTCGGTGGTTCTCTCGGCAAGCAAACTGCTTGAGCGTTTGGCTTGCAAAACAGTTCAGCTTTTAAAATAGGTTATGTCTTGGTAGAAAATTGAAGGAAAAGCGTTTAGTTAACCAAGTTGCTTCGGTTCTTGCAGGGTAGAGCAAAGATATGCGCGAGAGAAGGAGTAGTACTTATGGGTCAGAAAATCAAAATTCCAACTTTGCACCTCCAGGAGGGCTTCAGAAAAGGCCACATTGAAACACCGATAGCTGATGGCCTACAAGGGTCAAAACGTACAATCTCCGAAGTAGAACCAAGTCTTGAACATCTTAAACCCATCTGTGTATGCTTCTTGAGTAAAAGAGCTGTGGGAAATATACGCAGAAGATCTTCCGACAAGTCTATCTTGCAGAATTCTCCTACGATGAGAAAAATAAATGGTTGGCAGAGAAAGCTAAGATTATGCCGCATGAATTATTGGTTCACAGTTACTAGCTTGCCATAAAAAGCATGACTAGGATAAAGGAAATCAAGTTCGACAGCAAGACTCTTTTCTCTTTGGCAACCTCCTCTTTGTCAATAGTGTTTCGAGGAATGAAACTAATAGCCAAATCTAAGACTTTCTTAAAACTGCCCATTGGAGAGCACACATTGACGTTAAACTGCTTAAGAAATAACCACGTCGCTAGATGTCTGCATTATGGTGTCAAACAGTCAGGCAAATTACCATTTGTGCATTTCTGAGCGGAGGCATCACCAACAGGCGTATTTAGAAATCGACATAATTCAAAGGTTTTCATTGCATGGTTAGTAGCCCCAGGATGTCATTCTATCAAAGAAATCTACAGGGAATATTTAGTCTGAGTAAACAGAATGGCCGATTCATTTTGCATTTACAAGAAAATAAACATTATCCTATTCATTCTTGAGTATCCTACTTAGTAAGAGTTTTTAGAGCTCCATTCAAGTACCATTATGTTTACAGAGACCCTTTTCCACAAAGAGCATAAATAATTTACTCTCTTGTTCAGAAAAGATGATGGATTCCCACTTTGAGTAAAATGACTTAGACAATATGCAAACCAGGCAGTCATGTTCAGCAAACCTGTCCCAAGTGCGCAGCTGGACCGCCCAATGACCTTATAGTTACCACAGTGCACAGACATTTAACCGAACGCTGCTTTGCAGATTAAAGCAACTAACTTGCTTGCAGAAGTCTCCTGAATGAATTATCCATCCACGCATTTTCCTCTGCTCCAACGTCCGTCTACCTTTAACAACTTATGCCCGGAACCTTAAAACCGATCACTTCTCGTCTCGATTTCTACCTGGCTGTTATTCCCAAGATATAACCGCACTAGCTGTGCACGAATTTATGAAAAAATGCAAGCAGTTGTGTAAAGCGGTCTCCGTTTAATTTCAATTACACTTCCTTAAAAAGATGCATGACAAGTTAAAGATGGTTAATAGGTGACACAGGCCCCTAGGCCAGCTTTTGAAGACATTTCTTTTCAGCCAACTGTGAAAAAGAAATACTTAAGAAGCATGACTTTTTCCTACGGATTGTCCATGTTCTTCCCAATTAAAGTATATTTTTTTAGAAAACGTATGCATAAATATTATCTTTGTAGCACATTTCATAGACACTCATATCATTTTCAAAGTTTATATTTGAAGAAAGGGTATTTATATCATTAAAAAAGGTTTTCTTTGAGTTCTTAATAATTTTAAGCCCTATTTACCCTTGCCCTTGTATTTCGAATTCAGTGTCTATAAGTTTTATGCCTGCAGGTTATGAGAACTAATACATTTCTTTATTTTATAAAGAAGATAGTATATAGCATTCATACAATTTTGCGAGGGACATGGGTTATTTGCATGCTGCGTTAGGGGCATTAAGATGCATTGAAAGTGAATACAAAAATGTACCACTTTAGCCGCTATTTTATTAAGGTTGTTTTCATTGTATATGGTCGGTCAGAAGCTCATTCGAATGCCATCATTCCCACGTGTTTGCGATATCTTGGGATTGAACAGTATAATAATCAATATTACAGTCCCATCCCATTTACCGTCTCATTTACTACTCAAAGACGCATTTCAGCATTTTGATTAGCATTTCATGAGATTATTCACTGACTGTAGTTTTGAAATTGAAACATCGGAATTTCCTGACTTTCCTCTTCAAAGTGCACTGTGTGAAAGAAAAGGACTTAGGAAGTAACACGGTGTATAGTTTTGAAATTGATTTCTGTAAACTGAAAGAAAGGGCTGTTTTAGATTGGGCTTCAATAACGTTTATTTTGGTGTAGACATCGAGAATATTTTGAGGCGCCTATAAGGACATTTGAGCTTTTCGAGGGCATTCTGCTTATATAAACACTGCAAATGCTATTAAATACTCTTTTACCCAAAATATACAAAAGTCATGCCAGGTCTCAGGTCCTTCCTTTTTGGTGATAAATAAAGGAAAATTTTCTTTAAAAACACCATCATTTTGGAGATGGCTTGGAAGAATTTAATCGGCTTTGGGGCTATAAATTAATGACTGGTTACTTTGGACTGCAAAAATTTAATTATTGCTATCTTTTTTTAGATAAAATCAACGTTTACACATGTAAATCAGTTCGCAACTAGTTCCATAAAAACCGATAGAAGTGAAGAGTTGAGTTACACGAAGCATTGCATAATAAAAAGCGGAAGAAGAAGAAGAAGAAGAAGAAGAAGAAGAAGAAGAAGCAGACGTGATCAAGGGAGCAAGAATTTTATTGGCATTAAACTTCAGAATCTTACTTGAACCCATCCTATGAGGCAGTCACAGATAACAGTGTTGAAAATAAAATGAGGGCAGGATTTATAAGAAATGGGTGCAATGCCACCACATGTCTACTATAATAAACATAAGCCGCGTTCATAGATGAGCGTCGTGAAATGTGCGATGACAGGTTGCTACCCAGTACCCGAATGTTTAATGGCCGTGATTTCATCACTGTTTATTATTCTTGGCAAGATAATGGTGGATAAATTTGTTCATTGTCATTGGATCCGCTGGTTAAGTGCACGCTCTCCCTCTCAAGACTAAATACTCTGCCCAGGTAGTCTCAGCATAAGATAATGAGGTGGGAGGTCGTTTGTTGATTGTCTGTTCAAATATGCAGCAACAGCAGCAATAAGGATGCATGAAGTTAGCTCTCAGGTTGCAGCTCATTCGGTAAAACCTGATCACACGTCCCGGACTAACGAGGCTCAAATTGGCAGAGGTGACTACCGCGTGATCCACTAGCTAAATAAGCCATGGTTCTCCACACAGCAGTCGAGTAATGGCGTAGTGACCTCCCACCTCCATATTCTATGCTGAGATTGTCTGAGCAGAGCATATGCGTTATGCTCAGAGGGCATGCTTGATCAACGGTCCTAATGCTAGCGAGCAAAATTATTTAGTCATTATTATGCCAAGACTCAGCCGTATTAAGGAAATCATGGCCATTAAGTTACAACCACTAAGCAGTTGACGCCCAGCGTTGAAATCGGGCAATGGTAAAATAGCAGATATTTAATAGTATGGCACGTGCGTCCCATAACTACTGCACTCATTGACCCTCCAGCTTCCCTTTGTCAGACAGTCTCCAATGTTTTCACGGGATAATCGAAAAAGCTAGGACAATAAGCTTTTTGGTCTGGAGATCCCAGCTTTTTCATGACCCCCTTAGTCCAGGTGCTCAAGAAAATGCTATGAGGGCAATCCGAGGAAAAAAGCCTGTTTTTCCTGAAATTTGAACGCGCTTCCTTGACTAATCGAGTGTTATTAAGCCTAACGCTCTATCTGCGATAGATGAGTTTACTGTTTTGTCGGTTGCGATGGGAAAACACTCATCTTCTTGTGTTTTGAGGCCCCATCTTAAGACTCTACAGGCAGTAGCATAGCGACCAGAAATAAACCAGGAAGAAGTACTTCAGTTCATGTAGACTGGAGGTTTGGTATTGCCGGCGCCTCTGTCAGTATCCCTTCCTACTTTACTTTCCCTAAGTTGAGACTTAAATCAAAATATATTATGCTACAAAATGCGTGATTATCAATCAGGCAAACTAGATGCGAAAAAAATTGCAGTCTTAATGGCACTTATTAACAAGGATTTTTGAAACAGGATTTCTTATCAGAAAATTACTTGGTCAAATAACGTTTGGCAAAATGACTCCAAAGGTACCAATTGGGTGCTGTTTTCCTGTGTAAATTATTGTTTCCTGCTTCTTCACCTATGCAAAATCCCGTATCAAATGCAGCATCCATCATGGCGAAATATTAACGAGGGTAGGTTTGCCGACTGTTAGCTTCCAAGGAATATCTGTTGAAGCATTTTGATGGGAAGATTGGTGCACGTAATGGCCTTTTATTTTTTAAAAGTCGATAACACTTGGTAGATATATGTAGGTCGCGCTCATTTTGAAGGGATTCCTGGGTCACTGCTATGACTCAGTATTTTGATTTAAGTGGCAGTGATACTTAGGTTAAGGAGAATTTAATAATAATGTAATAATGCAATGTAATTTAATTTAATAATTTAATAATGATATATCTTTGGAACACGTAAGAAGTAAAGATACAGTTACATTTAATACTGTTAACTTCTTTTTCTACGAGAATGTGTACTCCTCGTGTAAGGTATAACTTTGCGTCCACAGCACTTTCCTACATTCGATGCATTTATGTTTGCAGTTGTCTGGCACCTAACAGAGCAGGTGTGACGCTGTACTTAAAGGGAAACTGAAGGCATCGAAAATTAGGCTGTTCAGATCAATTTTCATAAAGATGGGGCAAAGTAAATTGGAGAGAAATTCAACACACAGTTCGACCTCAAACATGTCTTAAGCAACGTGTGCTTGTTTATAACATACCACATTCAGGGATGTAGAAAAGGCTAATTACAAGCAGCCCACGATATTAAGTTTCATTGACCCCTCTTTTCGGATGCTGACTCTAAGCCATCTTCAGAGTAAGTTGCAGATAAGGAGTAAAGGGGCACAAAAATGCAGGGAAGCCATTTCTTGACTAACGAACTTCCAGGCATACGAACAAAGAGAACTTATGGAATTTGTGCATTACTAGAAAGATTTTGGATAAGAAAACACGTGTACTGATTATCATCAGACATGTCGTGTTTGTACTCAGAGCACTGCCAGCATCAGGCAAATCGTTAGTTGTAAATAAATATCGAAGGCACCTCTGGGAGGATTTTGCCGAGCTTTATATTCTCAGTTGCTGTCTCAGACAGCAGTGGCCATTGGCGGAGCCGCGGTTAGTGTTGACTGCCTTTAGCCACTCCTGCGAGAGAGTAAGACAGTGGTGGCAGCTGCTTTTATAGGTTGATGGAGCAAGTTTAGGTGTTGTCAGATTGCTATGTTTTGCATTGCCCGAGAGTTGTCGTGTCTATTGACATATTATGCGTCTGCGTCGTGACTATCAGGACGCAAATGTATGCGTGCATATCTCAGCTAGAGTTGGTCAAGTGGCTGCAGGTAAGCGAGTCTAGAAGCGCCCATTGCGACGGTGAAGGATCTTGAGGTGGAAAATCATGAACAAGGGCGCCAGACATAACAATGTCGAATGCCAGCAACGTGCGTACGTATTGACGTAAATTTGAATAGTTGACAGTGCCACGCAAGTAGTTAGGAATATTTCAGCATGTAGCTCATTCGTAGTTTGAGGTGTGTGTGTGTTTTTTTTAAGAAGCATTCGCTATTGCGCTTAATTTCTGATGTAAGTGACAGCACCCGCGTTCGTTCCTGGACCTCTAATGTTATGCATGTTTGTTTGAAAGTCTCAATGCAAGTAACTAATGACCATGATTTCATGCCTGTCGTTGATTCTTTATATTAAATAAGTGGAGGATTTGGATTGTTGTCACTAAAACGCGTTTTCACGCGTACTTAATTATTCTGTCCGGGCAGTCTTCGCACGAATAGGGAGGCGGGAGGTGCAGGCACTTTTATTCGAGTCTGCGCCAGAGAACCATGACTGAAGCAGCTCACGGCTCAATCGGTTATCACATCTTGTGAGACTGGGTAAACTCTACTGGACTGAAAGCAGAGAGCTAGCAAAATTCCATATCACAATTGTTGCCTATGTGGCCAATCCTGTTCGGAGTATTCTCCGATTTTCTAAGAAGTTATTGCGTTGTACCTAATTATACCAAAGCCCAGAAATGACACCAGATAGCGTCTGCCAGGAAAGGGCTTCGGTCTCCTTACCTGATGCGTGATTGTTGCTTTTGGTAGGTGTGCAGATTGATTCCAAGTGGCTTGAGAAAACGACTGAGGGTTTCCAAAAAGATCTTCACATATGGGAGCACTCGATAAAGTTCTGCACCAACGTGTTCGGTCCCGTCTCTCCTTTACGCGGGTAGCAATAAGCTTGAAGGTTTGCCAATTGACGGGATAACTCGGACCGCTTGGTCAGCCCAGTGTGTGTTTTACGTGGAATGGCTGAATGGTGGACTGCAAGTCAGGCTGCAATGGCTCATTTTTACTGTGGAGTCTATGGTACTTCCACTCCGTGGGATCCGCGCTGGGTTTGGCACATGCTTAGATGCTGCTCCGTCCGCGCCAGTTACCTGCGATCTGTCCCATCTCCGGTCATTTTGACTCTGTCATGACACCGGGTTCAGGTGGGGGAGAAGGAACATGTCAGGTCGATGCAGTGCATGTCTACTATCACTTAAATCTAATCCACGCGCAGGTCACCGTGCCTTAACTACCCTGCCGTGGAGCCTACGATGATCATCGTCGAAATCCACGGCCAAATTATCGGTTCTTGTTGAAACTTATTACTTGCGCCGTATTCGTCGCTTTCCTGAAGACTTTGGCTTTAGGCCACCGAAATCTTTGTGGCAGGAGATAACATCAAAGGAGGTCAGTTGGTTGGTCAGTTGGTTAATCCACCGTAAATGGTCTGTTCGGGAATATGACACTGATATTTTCTCTGAATAAAACGCCTGTTTGCATTTAATGAGGATTAAAAAATCAAAAGCCTGTGCACGGATTTACTTGAATTGAGTGGGTAAATTGGAGTCAGGGTAGCTTGACCACAGCATCATGATATCGTTGTTGCAGATATCAAATTATTATAACTTGCTTCTGACTTGGTTTTTCCATGGTAACCTGAAAACCACAGCACGATATTGACCAAAATAATTCCAAAAAAGGAAAGATTGGCGTGAGCAAGTCATCCTTCTATAAATTAGAAGCCACAGCGTGAAAAATCTTAGTAACCGACTTACTTGTAAATGTTTTTTGCACAATGTACAGTAGATGTTTTATCTCATGAAATTTAAAAAGAATTTTCTTAATTGCGTCTTCTATAAGAAAAGCTTGCTAAAGTGAGGTTGTAATATTGATTATCCTACACCATAAACATTATATAGAACGGAGAGGAACAGATGCCGGCTTTTGAATACGGGTCTTCTCTGCCGCCTTTGTCAACTTAACTCTCTAAAGTCGAACTAATTCAACAATAAAAATCTCCAAATCGATTTTTCAATACCCTCTATTTCAAAACAACTCTTTATAGAAATTAGAAACAAAAATATACTTTTTGTATTTATTCGGCAAAAGATTGCACTTTATACTTGAAGAAAGCATATATTTCGGTTCTTAACGTTTTCGGTTATGCGGTTTGTAAGATGTTGTAAAGTTTATTCATAACGCAACGAATGTCCTCCATATATTAATGCTGCTTCTAAACGAGATTGACAGTTCAACCGCAGATTTCGACGACTTCCAACGTGTGCTCCAGAGCAGGGTCCTTCAGGGACGGTGACTAGCACGTGGGTGAGTTTAATGTGATAGTAGACTTGCACTGCGGTCACTGCGCTTCCATTCCCTCCTCCACCTGAGTCCGGTGTCACACCATAGTCAAGATGCCCGGAGGTGCGAGAGGACGCGGGTGGCTGGCGTGGATACTTCGGAGTAGAAGTACCTTATAAACCACATTAAGGAGCCATTGTAGCCTAACTCTCAGTTCGTCAATTAGCCACCCCATAAAAAAACACCTACTGGGCTGATCACGCGGCCCAGGTTATCCTGTCATTTGGCATCCTTAAAAATCACGGCTTTTAGTGTGCCGTGATATTTTTAAGAGCCTCAGATAGGTTATCGTAGGCTGAGTCGTCGACCGCGCTCTCCTTTCCTGTTCCCAGTGTAAATTATCTAACGTGGTCCTCATACATATAAATATTATATGAGTCTTATATTTCGTCTTTTTATCAGTGAATCGAATGACTAATTGTTCTTCAACGAAAAATATATATATTATAGTTTTGGAAATTCTGAATAACGTGCAACAATACGCTGAGTCAAAATAATTTGGGAAAAAAACTGCAAGAGACATCCAGTTTGTATAATATTTAAGAAAGACGTAGTTTCTTACCAACTAACAACACGAAAGTCTTTTTTTATTTTATGTTTTCCATAAACTATATTTTGTTAATTCAGCATATTCAAAATCGACGTTACAATTTATACTGTTAAATTAACTGTTTTTACAGAATTTATTTTTTCGAAGCTTTGGAAGTATATTAGGATTCCACTGCATCCTACTTAAGTTATCTTTTCTATTCGAAAGACGTTTCAGAATTTCGTTTAACATTTCATGAGAAGGCCATAGAGTGAATGTCTACGTTTTGTATTATATGGCACTTGCGAAATAGTAAAAATTGTTTGTCTCAGGCTATTTTGTTTTAAGAGAGACCTCCCTTGTTTCAAACGCCAAAATTCGATCGTTCACGTACTTGTGCGCCTTCGTGTGTGTGAAAGTAAATCCCTTTACGGAAGCTCTTTTCAATGCCGATTTCCATTGAGGGTGAAAAAACAAGGAAACAAGAGCGGTAGGTTTAAAAGAGACCATATAATTTGGCTTCTACGCAATTTGTCTTTTCCTACGTTTACTCTTTTTCCATCTGTAGAAGTCTTTTTCCTCGTGCTATCTGGTAATTTTTCAAGACTCATGTTACTTGCCGTCGTTGTTGAGCGCTCACAGCGCACTAACGGAACTCACTTGTTTCGATCTGCCTTGAGGCTCGTTTCGATATGCCTTGAGGCTCACTCTCGAACCGCGCCAGCAGCCGCACAGCGTCTAGTCGTAGATGCAAGATGCAAGTATAATAAATAATATTTTTGCACATGGCATATATACAATGTATTTGAATTTATAGGGGCTCTAAAATCAATCAGAAACATTCAAAATACTAAATAAATTACACTTACAAAGGCAAAAAAGACGAACCCATCGCTCAGTGCTTAGAGCTTCGGACTTATTATCAACAAGCCACGATCTCAAGCATCGAGTGGGGAACCATCTGGGGTGGGGTATGGACGGGCTGACGACGGCTTATAAGTCCAAAATGTTCATTCCAGTCTCCCTTGCTTTTGCCGGAAATATTCATCTGCCTATTCTCCTTTTAGCCGCCATGCGGCTGCTGATAGGGCTCGAGAGTGAGCCTCAAGGCAGAGCGGAACGACTGAGCTCCGTTAGCTACTGGTGAGCGTTTATCAATTTATAAAAACCGTAATAAAAAATACAAGCCTATTTAAGTAAACTTTCTTAATGGAATTCACGATTTTTTTTTCATTTTATTAGAGGATGCATCGACCGTTTGTCTCTGATTATGTTTTATGGACGCTCCAAAGGGATGCAAGTTGGTCACCTCATACAATCTCTTGTCTAACGAAAGAATTCCATCTAGGTGTTATTTTCAACTTTCGCTCACATATGTACATATTATTTTCCTTTTTTGGAATACCCTTTTAGTGTTCATTTTCTTGTTGAATGAGTAAAAAAGAAAGCGATAATTGTAGACTGAGAAAAGAACGACATATATTGACCCGTAGTTTATCTAAAGCGTTTCTACTTATGCCCTCTCTCTAGATCACTGGTGGCAGCTCTGTTGCTTCTTTCTAAGCGTCATCTGGTCATTTCGCAAATCCAGTTGCCGCTGTTCTTTTTGCTGCTTAGGGCCATGCAATCTTCCAGGCCAGCGATTTAAAAATGTTGGCATTGGAATTATAGATTTTGTACCTGGTGATACAGACGGGTTGCGTCTGACGGCAGCCTACACAGGGGTCTATTATTCGTTTTCAAAGTGAACGTATTTCGTTGCGATAATGGAAATGAGCGGTCATCAGCGGGTGAAAACATTGTATCACCAAATCACAAAGTGTGCAATGAAATGTGTGCTTTGATGTATAGTTATCGTAGGTCAAGTGATTTAATGGGTATCATGTCAACCGCCGAAACTATGAGAAATTACATCACATGTAGACACTCGGATGAGGCCGAACAAAACGTTGGGACTCCGAGGATGAACACAATTCAGTGAATATGATTTGTTGTGGTAGTCAAGAAACTACAGCTTATAAGGACTGTGCGATTAAGTCTTCTGCTTTCTTCTACTCTTCATTCCACAGTGAATTTTAGTTGTTATTTTAAGCTGTTGTCCCCGGAAACTGAAGCTGGCACATCATTTTTTATTTGCCTGAATTGTTGACTTCCCGCCTCATCCCAAGCCTAAAAATCAGGACCTAAGGTGGTTAGAGGTGTTTTTCAGATAAATGACGTAGCTGCAAAGCTGAAATAACCTATCACCTAAGCTCATTGTAGGTTTTCCAAAAAGAGTACTAATGGCTTGGTTGTCCACATACCAATCGCTACCTGACGCCGTTTTATTGCCAGTTTTGGATAGTAGAGTGATAAGTGTTCAACTTTTTGACTGTTGTTAGAATAAATGCTCATCTGCCTGCTCCCGTGTGAAATATTACACTGTTCAGGCAAAATATTATCCCTGAATATTAAGGAGGTCATTGCGCATGTTGATGGGCTTTGGGGCAGAGAACTTTACACTAAACAAATTAGAAACCATGCGGTGATCACCTATAGCGAAATCCAAGGTCCCATTGATCTTGAAGGCGAAACCTGGTTCCGTTTAATGAGCCATGACTCGAAAGTTGCCGTACAAGCTCCCGATGTTGCTGCGTGTTCAGTCATCCGTGTAAGGATGCAAACTTGCGGTTATTGCAGCCTCATCATAACTGTCGCAACTCTAGTTAACGACTTTAGACATGCTCCGGAAGAATCCCTTTCTGGCAGCTGTGCCTCTTAAATTCGCCAACCAGAAAACGTACTGTTTTAGTGTCTTAACATTTTTACTGCTGATTTGGATTCCACAGTCAGTTGTTGGGTTCAGTTCTTGAAGAAAATAAAACTCTTTAATTTCCCCCCAAACGATTTGTTGACATCTATTAGTGACAGTTCTCCTTTCTTTTGCATAGAATATGACTGCTGAGAGCACTTAATCAATCCTGGAAAGGAAAGTCTAGAATCAACTTGGACACTCACGGATCATCCAACTCCTGAAGTTCTACTTCAGAATGTATCGCACCTTCGTCGGTGCATTCTAGTAAGTGAACAAATGGTATGCCAATAGATTTAACGATTTTAGGACTCATAATATAGGCGGATTGCACCAGCGACCATGATTCTGAGCTTGCTTCAGTGATGATAACTTTGGCATTATCAAAGAGTATCAATGGCTGACATTCAAATAACGTTACAATTTCATCTTCCAGTACATGTAGTTTACGCTGCGTGAGGGGTAAAACAGCCATTTTGATGTTTTCTTTTGAAAAACGATTGCCGTTATCTAGAAAGCAGAGTTCAGGAAAACGATAATAACAGCAGCATATATCTAATTGTATTGGTTGTGTACTTCAATATCATAATATTCCTTGCACAGATAAAAAAGGCTGTAAATAACCCCTATTTCATTCTGGTTGATAATTCCGAGCAATTTCATATCCTGACAACTCGGAAATTATATCCACCGACAATCTATGTTGTGCCACACTGATGTTTTCGTGGAATCGGTATGGGTGAATTAAACACTTATTCTTGGCTTATACACGTACGGTAAAACGCTCTTTTGTGGTTTGTTTGTGATTGATTCCTCCTATTCAACTATAACTGCTCTTTTCTAGTTATTGTATTATTTAACGAAACACTTTTTGTGGTGCTTCCAATGACAGAATCTAACTTAAGTATAGGTTAGAAGAATTACAAAATCCAGAAGTGAACTGGTCATAGAGATGTTATGCGTATGGCAAAAAACGGGTACATTTATGTACAGAGAGCAGTATAATTTTCTCCCTAGGTCTACAATGAACAGAAAAATACGATGAACGTGAGCACGCCTTAGCAATGTGTCAAAGCTGAGCCGTTTTGGAGAGAGATTTTATTTGCTATCTTCACTATTTTGATACTATTCACAGGTTTTAGTATGAAAACGAGTTTCCTTCGGCAAAATGTTTTGATGTTTAATTTACTATTAAAGTTTTGTCAGGCCGTCATCTGTAGCAAAATTGAACGGAAAATTGAAAATTGCACGGAAAAGACCTTTTAACTATCGCATCATTTTGAATGTTTGACAGTCTTTGATTGTAAAAAGAAGTAACCTATCTTATGCGAAATGCCAAAATTTGTGAAAAATTAACAATCACTTGCAAACCGGCAACCACGCATGTACTAAAATGTTTAAGAAATAAACAACAGCTTTAAGCACAATTTAAACTTAAATATAATGAAAGCAATGTATGATAACTTCGTTTAGATATAGTATTTTTTTAAAAGGGCAAATTCTGAAAATGCCAAAAATATATGTTAATGCAACTAATAAATTTATTGAGAATCTTCAGGTGATGGCATAAGCGTAATATTTTCGATATATCAAGATAACTATCCTTTCATCACATTTCTTTATAGGCATTTATGTTATTGGATTACAATTCTTTGTGATCGTCTTTGAAATACTGGTAAATATTTAACCGTTTTGACCGATTTCAATCGATTTGCAATAAATTTAGATCCAGTTCTACGTGATTATCAAAATAATCAAAATTAGTTATTTCTTAAAACTATTTACTGAATAAGTAAGCTTTTGGATATTCTCTCTAATTGAGATGGCCGTTTGCGTTATATTTGTAGATAAAGCCTAACATAAAATCTCATTACTGATAAAAATTAGCGTCGACAACAAAGTTCCATATTTAAGTACCTAACATCAATCCAAAAGGCGCCAAAATAAATTATTTCTTTAAAATGTGCTTTTACTAAACATAAACATATGCGCACTTTATCTTTATCCGAGGTAAAAAATTGGGAAATATGTCGGATTTTTCTACTTCTTTAAAAATAAGTGATGCATTTTTGCAAAAACATGAACAACACCATTCGATTAATATTAGAGCATTTTTCACTATATTTGTTTACACTGCATATACTGGGCAGGATTTTATTGACTTTAATCAACCAAAAAACACACGATGTGCAAATTTAGAGAAAGGTTTTGCGTTTTAACCCATCCGGGAATCTATAGAAAACTGGGACTGATTAGTTAACAAATAATGATAGAGAAGCCGTCTTGTCTCTATCTATTTACTTTACATTTTTTCCATCGAGGTAATCTTCCGTGAAAATTGTCGTTTTTGGATTATGTCTTGTACTGTAATTTGATAACCAATTGGTTTACAAAATATGCCTTTTGTTCCGAGTTCCGAAAGTAAATCCAACCATCCTGTGAATTATTACAACTTGCACATCCAAAGCAGCAAAAACGATAGGTATGCTTATATAATTTCTTTCTGATTCAGACAACATTTAACGCGCATAAATTAATTGCGCTACCTTGGAGAAGTCATCGGTAGCCTAGCAAGTGGTATGGGCCACATCATAAATGTTATTTGTAGGAATAATGCTGTTTTTCAGTCGATGTCGCAATGGCCGTCATCACCTGTGAGTTTGAGGGCTAACTATCCCAAAAAAACTGTACAATTTGGAATGATAGGCGTTCAGAAAATTTTAAGCGATCAAACCCTGAAAATTGTTTTCGCAAGCATGCAGGAAGTCGGATCAGCCCGATTCTTTCGTTCTGTTACCTTTTTGCCTGCCAAGCTACTCAAATTGGATAAAAAAAGAAACTGAAAAACAAAAGGCCAGAAGAGCCTTAGATCTTTAGAAAACCACACAAATTGAATTTTTTCTTGTAAAAGTTGCTTGTCACAAAATTTCCTTTTTCTGAATATGGCATTTGCGTCCAGTAGTTATCCCCAAATTCCGGTATATATTTTGAAGTTCCAGCTGCAGAGTCCATTATTCGAGCTATTAATTTTGCTCCTGAATCAACGTCTGCGATCCTGCTCGAAATTTTTCTGAAATTCTTTTTATGGCCACAGATGGAACCGCGTGAGACTTCTCCTATTTATGAACCGTGTTTGCGAGGCAGGAGTGTGTTTGAGCGATTATTCATCACACCAATTACGTGGCGGTGAACAACACGGAAAACCTCCATTGCACTGAGCGCTGAGAAAGCAATGGCAATTTCGGTTTCCCAGCCGTAACCTTTCCTTAAATGGCACTCGGTCCTCGCTTATCTTTATAGACAGGACTGCGCATGTCATTCCCAAGTGGAAACAAGTTTTAACGTTCTGCTCTTTGTAGCTTCGGCCATTTTTTGGGTGGCGCAGCGGCAGTCTGTTCGCTGTCAAAAAGTGGAACGCAAAATAAGCCAGGAATGGGCATTCCAGTCTCTCTGTTCTGGGTCGGCAACGCGCTGTTCGGCCTTCTCAGTCCTTGCGGCTGAACCCGCCTCGAGTAGTCCTACCGACCACTGGACCCACGGGGGATTAGGGAGAAGCGTTTATGGTAGATGCTGCGCTCATCTGTCTCACTATAGCCCAGTTCGAACACAAGTTACCGCCATACGTACACGATACTCTATGACACAAGGTGGATATTATCGTTCATGATGGTTGAAGTGCCAAAACAGACCCTGCTACTTGGCAAAAATCTTAAAACAGCTTCAAATTGATCCAGACATAGGAGGTTCTTCAGAAATTGAGGGATTCATTTGTCAATTTGACAACCGTTAACAACCGCATGTCAGCAGACATGATGACCTGAAGAACTTGCAGGATTCCCAAAGAAGTGCGAAGCAACTACGACGACGTCCATAGGGTTCCATTATGACGGGAAAGAAGACAGTCCTGATTGATGTTGCTCAGTCGGGAAAAGAGCAGACAAATTATTGTAACCCTGATCCACTGCTTTGGAGACAGATAATGGCCTATGTGCTGTGTTCATTGACCTTTTTGACAAGCACTGACTTCTTCCTGGTCTATATTTAGTTTTCTGGTGCAGTTTTAAGTCTGGAAATATCTTACAAAAGTTCGCATGGGTCCATAACGATAAGTAAAGTGCATCTCACTCGAAGGGCTGACAGCTAGAAATTAAGTTCAGGAAATCGAGGGAGGCGTAGAAGGATCGTATCTTTGGACAATAGCTCCATTTCTGGCTGCTCGTGCTCATCGAGTGGTGCGTCGTAGCTCAGTTGGTTTGAGCGTTGGCTGTACTCAAGCTGTCCTTTTGCTGACGTGGGTTCGAATCACGTCGATGCTGCCAACGTTTTCACGAATGAGTCCAATGAATTCCACGCAAAAGAACGAACCTTTGTTATTATACGTGCAATATTAATCTTGGCACATCTTGCTTCTTGGTGAAAAAGCTAAAATAAAGAAACGGATAGAAGGAAAAGTAGATTGATTGCTTTTTTTGTGGCAAACTTATTTTCACAAAGCTGACAAGGAACTTATCGAGGTAATGCTGCAGTGCTCATGATCAATCATTTCAATCCTACAACAATACTTAACTATGGTTGAGATATTTCGACTGTACTTTCATATGATATCGCAGCCGACATTAAAAAAAACCTGTAATCTAGGATGTTATCCCGCAGGTCTGCGAAGGAAAGTCATAACTTAATACTGCCTTAATGATGCTGAGAATTGTCCACTTTCTCATTTTGCTTGCTAATGACATTTTGAATTCAGAATCTTCGTCATCCCATTACAAGAAGCTAGGAGAAGTGCAACTGCGTAAACGATCGGGTTTAGTGTTACCCCTTAACGACATACGTGTAGATTTATGTGGAAAAAGAAGAGCGCCTTAAATGCTTCCATTTTCACATGTACAACTGGCATAATCCAACAAATATACGTACTACCCTTTCAACGGTGAATGGCATAAAGAAAAGTATAGAACACTGTGAAACACATCTCTTAGGTCCCGTATATTTTCATAACACGCATGCTCATTTTTGCTTTATTACTAATCATTTAGATCTTTGTTGAAAAAACAGAGTTGAGTAGCTTGCAGTTACTTTATAAATTATTATGTTATTAAAATCCCTTAAGTGTATGTCTTCGATTGGCTACCGATGATCAGCTAGCATGCATTTTTAAGGAAGGCATAATATCGGTTTGGTATGTGGAGTACGTGGGTTATAGTAAGTTTCTGCGACTCATTTGAGCAATTTTCGTAGAGAACGCTCAAGTTTTATAAAGTTGGCATAACATTGCCAGAAGGAAGTCATAATTATCGGTATGTTGTAATACTCTCCGTGGCAAATTCAGCGATGCTGTGCTCAACAGCAGTGCATCGGCGTTCAAGATCGATTGCAGAAATTCAGTCAGGTCTTCCGGAAGTCTTGGGAGGTTGTATGAGCTGTACATGCTGGTTGTAAACTTTGCATAAGTGCAAGTCTGCAAAGTTCACTGCCTCTTTAAGGAATTCTGCAAACAATTCAGGAAAAACGTTTTCCAAAACCCCTGGTGAGATGTTAAGATTAAAGACCAAGTAGTAAGAACATGAACACCTTTATTTTACGCAGTGCATACAGCTTTTTTGTATACTGTTCTTAAGCAACATCCTGCATATCCAAATGCAGCTTAGATTTTCCATTCCGTAGCCTTTTCAAAGACATAAGAGGGACTTGTCCCTAAGACTTATGAAAATTTACTTCCAAGGATTACGATCTGCCTTTGAAACGTCAGGTGCTATTTCGTTTTCCCTTCAACTGAAGCTTTTTATCTCCCTACGTCGGGACTAACATATTTTGTTAACGCATATCAACGTTTTCTGCTTAACATATTAACTACATTCGAAGATATAACCTCTTGAATAAGTATGGACGTTTTAAAAGGAACTCAAAACTCTCCTTCCCCTCCTTGCCCGCTGATTGCCCCTCCTCATTTGTTTTATCCCATGATTTTGTTTGCTGAATAAATCCCTTACCACCAAAAGAGTTATTTCTTATATTGTAAGAGCAGTTTTTCATACTTTCCCCATCTCTGCTTGACCGTGGCAGACGACTCTGAAATTCTTCAAGCTGCTAGTGTTTAAGAACACTTGTGTATTGAAACGAATATCCTTAGTGGGTTTTTTTTTATAGGAAACGTCTACAAATATTTAATGGTCTGGCCTTAAGCTATCAATTTTCTCCAGACAAATATGTTTATACCGAAATTTAAAACGGACAACTCCTCCCTGTCTCATCTACTATCAGGCTAGAAAACGTGCTCCACATAAGTCGGCTTGTCATTTTCTCCTGCCACTGGGTGTATTTTTGGGATTTCGCCGGCGCCAATTTGGACTGCCAATGGAGGAAAAGGTCAAGAGTCCAGAAGAAAGAAAAGCAACGAAATGCTGCAATCAGAGGGACTTGTTTTAGCTCTGGAGTAAAAGACCAAAGGAAGGCTGGGAATCCTTAATTTACCATCTTAGTTCACTAGTGTAACATGAAAATCTACCCAATGATCTTGTTTCTCTTAGATGTCAGCTTCCCTCGCAGCTTTCTTTAAATGTACTCGCTTTGAATATAGATCATTAACTTCCAATTTAACGGCCGCTTAAGTAGTTTGACCCGTTTCTGGTCAGCTGTGTCTTCTTTCCTGTGCCCGTGCCGTCCACGCATGGGGAAAAATATATCTCGTATGCTTTTTTATCTTTTCCTGAACTGAACTTGACCCTTACCTCTCCTCTAACAGTATATGCAAGTTTAATGCGCACTTACCGAGGACAGTGGAGGAGGGGGGAGACGATAGAATAGACGAGAGCCAAGAAGGTCACCTCAGAATCACCCCAACTGGCGAAGGAAGGGGCTGGAAGAAGTTAAGTTTCGTTCGTGGTCCCGGTTCGTTGGCTGTGCTGCCCATTGTCAATAACAGAAGCCCATAAAAGGCGCCGTGCTTCTACAGAGTATCCGGAGTCTACCAAACCAGCTGTTATAGAAGTTCTTGAATGCGACTCAGACACGAAGGGAGAGGGGAATTGAGTCATTAATTTACTCGGGGTGGGACAAGCGCTTGTGTTGAATGCTGTTCAGGCCCGTGTGGAAAAGGCATTCGTACTCCTCAATTAAGCATGTTTACTGCTATCAAGCGTATAAAAAGGCAACTTCAGACATCGAGACATTTCCTTGGGTCAAATATTCAAAAAGTGCAGGTAGGCATAATAACCACTAACTCGTCTATAATGCAAGCAAACAAAAAGATGTGATGACACGTTAACGGGTACAGCTTCACATATTCGCCGGAGAAACCAAGTAATAAATCGTCGCTTATGAAAGGCCTATCGTGAGCAATACTCTGTTTTTGGAGTCCGATTTCCTCCAAAAATATTTTGCCACTTATCAGTGAACTCTGCAGCCAGCTTTTCGTGATGGATTAGTTTTTAAACTTATGGTAAATTTCTATCAAGCTTACTTACATGCGTTAACGGCCGCTACTTTAAGCCTAATTATTTTCCGCCTATAAGAACTGCTTCCATTAGGGTATTTTGTGGATAATTCGAAAAAGCATACCATCAGATCACAGGAAGTGGAAACGAAAATTCAGAAAGGCGTTTTCAATTAACAAGGACCAGTTAAGTGGAGTTTTTAGGTAACGAGCCTTATATGGTCGCCTAAACAGGACACGTGAAAAGGAAACACCAACAATAAATGTGGCTTTGCGTCAAATTCCAAGGATATATGCTTAGGATTGAGGTGAAGGTTGGGGCTAAAGTTTAGGGATCGGTTTAGGTACGAGGTAAACGTCAACGTTGGGGTAAGGGTCATGATTTGATTCTAGGGTTAAAGTTACTATCGTGCTAGCCGTAGGGCATAGGATAAGGATAGGGCAAGGATAAAGCTTAAGGTGAAAATCAACTTTTATGCAAGGGTAAGCGCTAGCGTAATGACATGGGTATATTTACTCTCCCCAAAATTTACCATTAGGCAACATATTTTTAGCAGACAGGGCGATCTCTATTTCCGTGTCCTGTTTATGCGATCATACAAGGAATCCCTCCCTTTTTTATATTTTTTCCTTGCAGCACAACTTCAAGATACATTTGGTTGCCTAACTTGTCAAATGTAATGCTCGAAATTTGAGCTTGTAGTATTCGTACATTTGATGCGGTTTATTTTGTTGTTGTACTAAATGTAGGTGTAAAAATATTGTTTACTAACGAAGAGTTCATTACAGCTCTGTTTATAAAAGGCGAAACGGGACCAAATCTAGGCATTTATCTATGCTATTGCACCTTCCAGACAAAACCTTTTTGTTTGTGTGTGTTGTACTTTAAACGAATATTAAAACAAGCTAAAACAATTTTAAACATATCCTTTCAGAGTTCGAAAAATTTGATCTTGCGTTCACAAAATTCAGGTTAATGCAGGCAAGAGAAATCGCATTGTTTTCAGAAAAAAGGGTGAATTTAGTTTTAAAAAATCCAGTTCTGCACATTTGTGAGGTTCTGTGCCTAAACAATCAGTAATAATCTTGTTTTGGAGTACTCTATTTTACCACACCGATAATTGGGACTGCTAACAAGCACATATACGAAAGGTCACGAGATAACGTCATTTTTCACTGACACACCGTACGAAAAAGATGTCCAGACAATAGCTATATGTTGTTGAATATGAACGAATTTAGAAAAAGGCAGCATTAATCATCTTTCCGTGCCTAGACGTAAGCAGCGTGGACCAAAATGTTTCCTGAGTAAACAGAATGACGAATGTATTTTAAATTTACTTAAAACGTATCATTATATGGCCATTTAGGCTATTTACAGAAAACACTGCAGATGTTCTCTGTGAAGATAATCAGGTAAATGATGCAGGAATTTAGACTGCACCAGACAAGCCGTTTTTAAGTAGGAAACTTATCATTTATCGTTTGTATTTGCTGAAAAGTACATTGATTACATGCCCCCATTCTGGAAGAGCAGTTACTTCTGCAACGAGGTTTTATTTTTTTCTATGCCTATGAAGTCGACCCAGATGGTCAAATTTTGGTTAATCTTCCCCTGAGATCCCACGTTATCGACTGCACCTACCAATAACAGATGACGTATAATGGTTTTGATGGCCATCAAATAAAGAGAGTGACCGATGTAAGCGGTCGACAAAAAATCTATAAAAAGAAATGTGTTCCTCGACAATTTTAAGGATGACTTCGTCTATAACAGTATCCACCGACTCAGAAAAGACACAATAATTTTACAGGTTAATGCTTCAGTTCATCGCCCTAAGTAATTATGAATTTTTTTAACGTTAACAACGATAATCTAACTTTTTGATACTAGCCGGACTTTGTGAGTGTGGCCTGCACTATATTTTTATTCCTGCGAACAGGCTGCACCTGAATCTAACCAAAACTATTTTTGTTTCTATGAAAAAAATATGTTTAAGACAATAAAGGGTGTTTCGATGAAAGAAAAACTTGATTTTATGATGCATTCGCACATTAAACAAACTACCATTGACATTCCGGCTACCTCCATGTCTGACAGACACTATGCTGTCATAAATTCAAACGGGCAGTTAACCAAGTACTGATATTCTGCACTTGTTCTTATTCAGCATTATTTTTACGATTTTATGTCTCATGTTACTAATGTACATTTATATTTAACCTTATTTGTGTGAGTTTTAATAAAGCCATCTTTTTAAATTCAGGTTTTTAATGAAAAGAAATTACTTTTATTTTTTAAATAGGAAATTACAAAACATTAAATGTCTTTTTCAAGGATGGTCGTTTCTTTACCTTCTTTAAAACTTTGGGAGACTCATCATGGACTTATTCCGCGTTAGAGGCCCGTCCTTGTGAAATAAATGGGATTTTATCAGATAGGGCATCAACGATTGTTTTAAAAATACCAGGTTAGTGCCTCTAGAATGCACATTTTCGACCGCCTTAAATAATTGCAGTCAATAAGAATGGTCTACTGTATAAGTGCGCATTTTTCTAGTGTTTTTCATCCTCCCGTTAATTTAAACATATTTTCTAGACAAAGTTACCAAGAATATTCTTTTTTTTATATTCATTTGTTATCCAGTCACGTTTTTTTCAATGTTTATATTCAAAAGGAGTGTTCAGTATGGTGTTTAAATATTTGCTCATTCCCGAATATTTTGTAGCCCGATCTGCTTACGCATTCGTGCTTAGCGTTTTCGGTCCACGAGCTGTAGGCTTTCCGCGTAAATAATAGCATGCATGCCTCCACATTATGTGTAAGACACACCATCTTGCTCAGTACATTTTGCAATGTATGTTGGCAGTGTTTTACACCTCATGAGGGTTATTAGTGTATGAAAAGATACAATGCAATTTGCATGGTCTCAACATATCTCATAAGACATAAGCTTTTTAAGTCTTATATTCGAATTGAATGCGATTGGCTATTAAATGAATGCAAAAGATAATTTTCAACATACTTTGTATAAAAATTATTTGCAGGGGCATTTAATGTCTTATTGAAGTAGTTATTGTTTATAGAGTGAAGTCTTTGCGGGCGGTCGAAATGAAATGCATTCAAAGCCTGTAACCTGACCTCGGTGAAATTCTAGGGGATTTTGTTTCATCCCGATTTATATTAAAACCCCACTCAAGTAATATTTTATAGTAGAAAACCCAGTTCATATTTTTGGTTGTCCTTTCATGTGCTCGATCACTGGCTGAACATTTATTTTGAAAATTTTCCATTAGATACTTTTGTTTCCTGTAGGGAAATATCTTTAAGTTACCATTATAATGGTGATGATTTAAGTGCACATTTGAATCTTTGCGCAATTTTTTAATCGCCTATGGCAGGATATAGTTCATTGCAATGAAATTTAAATGGTAGCTGAGTTTTTTTGCTACGCGTAACCTTTGTTCCATTAAAAGAAACCGTCGAAGAGACAGGAATGGACTCGGGTAAATATTTAGCGATGCCTGCAGGTTTACGAAACAATTTCTGTGATTTTCATCCTGGAAGTCTAATAAGTACAATTCTGAAATATAATATGCTTTATCAAGTTGCCATGCCATAATCGTATTACCGTTGATAATTTTCTTTTTTAAGGTAATTGGCGCTAAACGATAAATTGGTAATATTCTATTTTGTGTTAAGCAAAGAAATACCAAAAATGCTCTATGTATTTTGTTCATTTTTATGCAATGGCAGCCAATAAACGATATTATGTATAATTTTTATGTTTATACCCGAGCATACTCTGTCTTTGCATATCATTTTCTTCCCCGTTCGCATTTTTTTGCGATGTAAACATAATAGGCAGTTCTTCGAATTTTTGTATTTGAGAGGCCTGAAATCTTGCGCAGGCACATACCATGGTAGGCATTGCAAATTTTTAAAAGAAAAAAGCCAGCTCTTCGGAACATTAGCAATCTACTCGCACCTTTTCATATTCTTTCATAGTCAGGCCAAATTTTTGGGATGCTTGTCAATCGATAGAGGGAAGTAGAAAAGGTTACAATTTATAAATTCGCGTTGAGAATTCGGGAAGGAGGATGGAAAGTGGGTAAAGAGAGGTGAGGAAGTGCCTGTTCACCCCAATTTTAGAGGTTAAGTTGAGGTTTGTGTCCGAATAACAATGCTTACCACTCACCACCGTAACTCTGCTTTAAAGAATGAAAGGACCAATTAGATATGCTTTTTGGACTGCGTGCTGCACCTCAAGGTCAAATTTTTAATAAATAGCTGTTGATGATGCAGCTTCTAACACACGCGATCCTACGCCTTTCATTGATCAGTGCTTCTCTGCTCTTCGTTACCTAGCGTGCGCGCAAACTACACTCTTGACTGACCGTTTTTACCGGGTACGGCACTCAAGGTTAGATTGCTCAAATTCAGAAAATACTGCCATTTCTCTTGCCATCTGCGTACGCGTCTTTCTAGCCTAAACTTGATTAGCTCCCAGGGAAAAATGTGCATGTCGGATTTCACTCAGTTTTCCCAGTTAACCTCTCCTTTTCCAAGCAAGCTCCTTCTTTTGAATTTTCTCTCTCAGTTTTGCAGTCCAGATAGCGTCTTGTTCTTCAAAATTTGGTAAAGACTCTACATATAGCTACTGATTTAAAGCTTGATAAAAAAATGAGCCATTTAGGGTGATAAATCACCCCCGTAGATACAAATTAATTTTCTGTTGAAAACAAAGCATTATCGTTCAGCCATTCGGGATTTCTCGGCTGGAGTTATAATACCCTTTCAAGTACTTCTGTGTTTACTTGAGAGTTGCATTCAATCATGCTTCAAAGTATCCAAGGGCTACTCAACTCAGAACAACAAACGATACTGGAAATGCCATTTTTCTCTGACCTATTCCATATCATTAAAGGGGGAATTAATCAAATAAACAAAGCACAGGATACTGGAACGACCATTATCTTCTCAGGCACTACGATTAGACAGTTAAATCCCAAACCCAAGAGCCGGTGAACCCGATTGTGTACTCGAATCCTTCTATGGTCAAGGTTTCTTAGGTCATGCGCTCTAACGGACTCTGCGACCGTCTTTACCGCTGATGTCCACCATGTGCCCCACAACAGGGTGGGTGCAGGAATTGGGCATACGCGTACCTTGGTTTATAATGATGGTAGACTTTCGAAGCATTTACCTCACTCTTTCTCTTTCCTCACATTTGTGGTCCGTTGTCATGATCCCATCAAGAACACTGGAAAAGAAATCGATGTGAGGCTGCACCTTCACGTGCAACCACATCTACGCATTTAGAAGGAAACATTGTCTGGCTGAAAATTCTTCAAAGGGCCCATTTTATTCCAGTTAGATAGACCGAGATAGAAGGCTAATCTAAGGTCTCAAATTTAATGTGAATGGAATTTTGCGTGAAGCAAATATGAGGAATAATTAATTTGTTGTCAGTTCTAGGGGCTGACAGTTCAACTGTCGAGGCCAACAATGTCCACCGTGGACTCCACAACACGGTTAATGCAGGGACAGTGACTTGCGTTTGACTAAGTTTCCATAAGGAGTATATTTTATCTGCATCTGCCATACTCCCTACTAGGTAACTCACCTTAGCGTGATGCCATAACAGTAACGGTCTGGATCAGATCCCAGCTGAGTAGGGATAGCATGTAGGCCACAGTCAAATGGATTCATTACAGCCTGACTTTTCATTCTGAGCAGAGGACTGAGTTACTTCATCAGTTGACAACCTTTCAAGCCACAACTACTAGTGCAGTGCCCTAGATTCAAGCGCATCAGACAGCTCATAGTGATTACTAGGCGCTAAGTGCTGTGAGGGGACGCAGTCACCAGATTTGATTTCATCGTCTCTCTCCCTTCCCCTCGCAGACAGTAACCATAGTAGGATTCGGTCAGTAACCTACTGCGGGTGCAGGAGATCGACACCACTAAACTGCCCGCCTGCGCATTCCACGAACTACCTGGCTCCCCAAACGCAAAACAGCAGGTTTTCCCACACCGGTGTTATGACCGGATCTGAGTTCAGGTGTGTGAGGGTACCACAAAAGCCATATTAAGACGGATCCATTAAGCTTGGCTGTCAGTTCACCATGCGATGCTCTTACTACCAGCCTACGAGCTCCGGTGTTGTTCGCGCGGATATAAAGCATGCTGAAAGTCATGCAACATTCGCGCTGTTCTATTTGTCCTAATAGCAGAACTGATATGACAATTTATGATCTGCCTTGAGTATCGTAAGCTGGAGTTACAAACCCCGAGCTTCGAAATGACAGTTTAAAAGCTCACTGAATGCAAACGATTAGAGCAACCCATTTAATACTACTCTCGCGTAACCTTTTGGGAGTTTTTTTAATCGAGTGTTTGGTTTGGCATTTTATTATTGCTTTCCCAGACTGACTTTCCAAATAGACTTGGTTATGATTATTTGGCATGACAAACATATTAGACGAAATTTTTCGTTCTTTTGTGGTCTAGGAAGTTATTGCATCCAGATTAACGAGCTCAGTTGCATTTCTTGCGTCTTTTTTAAGTCCATGATTAACGTTCCTTCAGGGTAAACAGGAAATTTACACTTAAGTATACTTTGTTTAAAAGCAGTTCAATTTAACCCATTTTTGTTTGGTTGTGTTATCATTGAATTTCCATGCCTTTGAAGGAATTATTGGTCAGAAGCTGTGTAGACTGGGTATTTTTGCGTTATTCCCACCTTCTCAAATGGTAATTACTGATCATAAGAAGGTACCGAAGAGGATTTTTATGTGTATGCAATTTCAGGAAAAAACAGTCCCCCCGACAAATTAACTAGTTTAGGTGCTTTTTTGCGATTCCTTTCACAAATATTGAAACTGCTTAAAAAATGTTTGGAAAAGATTTCCTGTGATGTCTGTAAACAGCTTCTACGTAATTTCATATACTCTGTATGCAGTATGCGACTTAATTCACACAAAATACCAAAACTTAAGAAAGACTGATAATCATTCGCAAACCGCCATTAACGCATTAACAAAAGCTTCGAAATACGAATAATCAACCCAATTAGAATTTTAAATTAAAAGAAATATGAAAATTTGTACTACTTTGTCTAGAAATATAAAATTTCTAAGTAGCAGTATATTGCGACTAGGTGGTAAATCGCTGTAAATGTGACTTATAAATTTAAAAATAATTTGTATGATATCATCAAAGCATCATTTTTTGAAAACAAAAAGTACTTCCTCTTGCCAGATATTTTTATATTTTACGATATTGGATGACACGAAGTGTTGGTGACCATTTAGCAATTTTAAATGTTTTCAAATGATTGGCCAAAAATGAAGATTCTGTTTTATGCGTTTATCAAAACCTTCCAAATCTGATATTTTCTAAAAATATTTCCTGAAATAGTGAGTTTTTGAATATAATTTTTTTAATGCATGTTTGTAGATTAACTCAAACATGAAAATCCAGCAAGAAATATGCCTTAAATTACTCTAACGCTTTTCTTATAATTAGTTATCTCTATACAATGTGCTTGAAGTAGATAGTAAACTGACGAATATACGTGTACTCCACTTTTTTCAAAGGTTATAAAAAATGAAAATGTGGAAATTTGAGCAGGGTTTGGCTTCCCTAAAAATAAGTGATACGTTTTCTGCCGCAAATTCAGGAATTAACATTTAGCTTTATATTAGAGCATTTTCATTATATTTGCTCACTCAAATGCGGCATGCTAAGACTTCAAACGCACACCAGGGTGGCCCAATATATACTAAGATTTGCGATGGCTGCCAATATTCCGCCCATTGTATTTCTGCATTCTTGCTAAACGGAATTTTATTATACAAAGATGTATCTTTTTGCATGCTTCCAAGTTAACATAGTTGTTCCTTTTTGTCAAGCTCAACAGCTACATGTGCGTATGTTGGGTACGGTGCCAATTTTCAGAGAAATAAAATATGATACTTCTAACCAAGTTTCTCGCTAAAGTTTGTGAAAAAGAGCGTCAAACATTTGCAAAACAATAACTTTTAAAGTGGAAATCATTCCTTGTTTCTGGAAAGCAACGTGATTCCTTACACTTGCCTTATCCTGACTTTCGTAGATTTAAGAGCAGATTTTCTTGTTTAAAAAGAGATTTATTTGAAGCCTGGCTTGCCTAAATTAATGTTCTTTTATAGCACAATCGAAAAAATATATGTATTTTCTTCTGTGATAGCTTGGGAAATTTCTTGGATATCCGGTAACCTCTGAGTTCGACCAAATGCTGCCTGCAGTTGAAAATACAATTTTCTTAAGTTAAAGAGATTCTTAGCCTGGAATCTACTCAACAAACTAGAATTATAAAACCAAATGTAACTATTCAATCAAATTAAGATCACACTGCATGGGTTAGTTCATTTACTGGGTTTCATTGGCCAATCAAATCCACTAAAAAGTAGCAGGGCGACCATTTTTATTTTCATACCAACCAAATGCATGGATAAGCTAGAATGTTTTGCAAATCTCTCAAAGTGAAATGTCTTAACACTTTTCCCAAATGGCGAATGTGTTTGGGAGATTGAAGCACCACACCTCCGAATGTGCACAGCACGAATACTTTTTTAGGCTGGTTTGATATGTGGAAAACTATCACGTTTTATTTTTTAATAAAATGGCGATTTTCACTTCAGTTTCCGGTAAAACACATCTCCATGGTCCAGTTTTAGGTGCCTAATCGCCCTTCAAGAATGCAAAGCCAAAGCTAAACAAGTTGAGAAAAAAACGGCTTTAAGAGTCCAAAGCGTGTACATCATACGAGTAAAAAGCAGCCACTGGAATAATTTGCTTTAGAACATGAGGCTTTCTTTACAAGCTCAAGAAGAAATACTAATAGAAGCAAACTCATCTCTCCTTCTGCGTTATTTTTAAGCGAAATACTCTAACAACTGAAAACAAAATCGTGCTGTTAATGAGGCTTGCTGGTTAGATAGGTCTCAGCATATTGCAACCACAATTAATACGCGAGCATTGGGATTTTGCTTTCTGTTTATTTTTAGTGGTCAGTGGAAAAGCTTGGCAGACATAAAACATCGCGTGCTGGTACCTAACCAATCTACCGCCCCGTTTTTCCAAATATTTTATGGATTTATAACACATGCAGGGTGTTGTCCAAAGACCAAGGGTAAGCTCTAAAATGAGAAATCTAGTTTGCTTACGATAGGGATTCCCACTGTATATGCTGCATGCAATGAACCTGACAGAATTGATTTTCAGCTAACCCCTGCACTCTTGATCAGTTAAGTTTTATCTAACTTCAGATCTCATTTGAAAGTTTAAGCATGTAGGATGCCAAATTACATTCAAAAGCCAGCCAGTCATCTAGACTTTATTTATTTATTTAAGTAAAGTAACGGTTTATTGTTTCGGATCTGTATTATGGCGGAAACATTACATCTTACGAAAAAATTCGTTAGTCCCATTAGTCGAGCTGAACTAAGTATTAAATGGTTGACCTCGCCCTGTTCCAAGTCTATGCGAAAAAATCGCCACAGGCAGAAATACGGTAGTTTAAACGAGTTGTGAAGCCTCTCAATGGAATTATATCCAAGAAAAGCCTTTCTGAGAATTCCGGAAACAGAGAAGAAGTCGGTGTGATTGTTGGGGCAAGAGCTTCATTCACCTGGTGTTTCGGATTACAATTCAAACCCGTTTTCAGAGACAGTTTTGAGCTTGCTATATGTTGTCGGACAGATGCATGTGTCCCAAGTCCATCAGGGAGACGTTTCGTTCATACATGTTTTTGATTGGCTTGATCAAGACTGTTGAGAATTAGTTATTCCCTATTTTAATATGACTAAGCAGGGTTTTTGTGCATGACAGCATTGTTTAAACAAACATTTTCACTGGGTGCCTTTCACTTTGTAACGTTAAAATTGAGCAAAGGATTTATTAGACCGGCATGTATTGTTTTTTAAGACAATGTGTTTCCGAAATTCTGCTATAAGTAGGAGATCTGGCAGATGGACATAAAATTCCTTAATGTCCTTTCCTAAATAATTATGGCGGATTTATAATGTTTAGCTTTCTTATTCCTCCTGACTGTTATGCGTTGAGTTCATTAAGTATGGTTAGGCCAGCGCTTCCACAAATAGGTAGCTGTTTGGATTTGTGCCATCACCTCACATCCCCGGATGGTCATATGTGCTTATGTCAAACGTGTTTCCCAGCTCTCAGTAGTCTAGTGAACAAGATTTGGTCTGAACGAAAATGCCTTTGCATTTTTTGGGTGCTTATCTACATTTTTGTTTATATAATCTCCCCTTTTTCCAAAAGACATTGGCATTGTCTAATTCATTAGTTAACCACTTTGGGCATGCGTACTGATTCGTTCTCCATCCCGATTTTCGTTGCGGGTCCTTTTAAATAATAGTGGGATTGTGATGGAAAGAACCACTATCCAACCTGCGTCTTTGGGCAGTTCATTGCAGCTACTCGAAGAAAAGACTAATCAAATGGTGCAGTACAGACTAGCCAACAGCACAACAGTTAACTTAGTGAAATGACTAAGTCACACAATGGAAACATGTCATTCAAGACTGGATCATGAATCAGTATTAATTAGATATTTTGCTTTTGATCACGTTGTACCCAGCAGTCTACCATTAAAACCTCCTCAGTGCAGAGAATGCAACGTTGACTGAGGATCATTCGTCGCTGTTAATAAAAATGCTAACATGAGAGTTGAACCATCGTAGACCGACATGTCCACCTTATGCTCCAGGGCATTGTGGTTCATGGATGGGGCCTTGCGCGTGAATTAGTTTGAAGTGACACGAGATTCGCACTACATCTACCGCACTCTCTCTTCCCTTACCCGTTTGTGCCTGTCATCAAGAGAGAGAGACAAGAAGACCGGAGGTGGGTTCGGGTGCACGTGAATCATATCCCAGGGAGTGTTAGAACCATAAATGGCAAAGCTGGCTGGTGCCTGCATCTACGTGTGCCACCTAGACCTCCGCCCCCCATGCTTGGCATGTTGTATGAGAGCCCAAATTAAATATTGCCTGCCACACCCTGATTTTGCCCCCGCGTTGGTCCAGAACATCTACCACGTAGCTCGTTCCGGGGGCATAACGAAAAGGCTTAAACTTAACACATCACCGACAAGTTACGTGGATTATTTCTCTGTCAGGTGAAACAGACTTGCTATTTGATCCTGTTAATTTCAATAGAGAGGCGACTCATCGCCAAATCCTGGCATGTTAAAAAAAAAGTTTGTGGCAAATGCTTGCAAGTTCCACTCTGTAAAAGACTGAATTTAGTTTTAGCTTCAAATTTCCGATAGAATGCAATGCTTTACAAACATATCCATTCGGGCAAAACTGCTATGATATTGTGGTGTGGTTCACACGTTCAGTTCTAAAGCACTTGACGAAAACCTGTCACTGTCATGAGTCTAACCTGCCTCCAAATTTGGCACATCTTTCTGCCCTTTTAGATTTGTTTGAGTTTAATGCAAGATTTTTTTATTTGAGGATCCACAAGCCTTTCCAGGTGTTCTTCAGCTAACCCACTTCCATTTTGGCATGACACAAGGCAACCAATGAGGTGAAGTGTACCAAAGAAATAAATTTCCGATGTATAGTTATCGCTGTCTAGCCTTCTGCTCACGTTTAAGCCGTTTTAGATTTCATTTTTTCGGTAAGGGCTTAGCTCATCTCAGAATCGGTTATTATTCCAGAAATATTTGACGGTTGAAACCAGCTTAATCTTGAATCTGTTGCCTGACTTTGTGAACTAAAGTACTTTTGCATGCTACTCGGGTGACTTACCTGAAATTCTTGTTCATTCATCTCACACGGTTGATCCTGAAAAAAGCTTTTAGCCTTCTTGCAGTACATAGTGTAGCTTACTCAGAAAGAAGACGCTCTTGGACAGCTTCTGAAGTAATTATGTAGCTAAATATGATGACTATAGTATTGCAGATTTAGAGCAAAGTGCACCTGTATTAGTTAATTTGAAACGCAGAAGACAGGGGATTTACTGTCACTCTTTCTACATATTTAGTAAGCTTTTAAACATACATACGATTTCGATGGAAATGACACTACTTTCAGTGGTAAAACTGAAATTTCATGTTTTATATTTTAAAGATGATCAATGGCTGACTTTAAACATGAACACTTCGGCTTAACTTCAAGTTGTGAACAGAATCATGCGGTTTGATAGAGGACATTGCTGGCAAAGACAAGGGAGAAGGGAATGATCTTTTCTGGCTCATTAGCCGTCGTCAGCCAACCCCAGGTGATGCACCACCCGAGACCCGAACCCGTGATCTGTTGATCAGAGGTCCGACGCTCGGGTGATACACTACCTGGGGTTGGTTGATCACGGCTAATGAGCCAGAAATGCTCATTCCCTTCTCCCTTGTCTTTGTCGGCAATTTCCATCTGCCTATGATACTAGCTGCTGTGCAGCTGCTGGCAAGACTTGAGTGTGAGCCCAAGGCAGAACGCGACGAGTGCATTCTGTTAGCTATTGGTGGACGTTCGTCAAAGAATAAATTTCAGTTCGGATTTGGGGTGGATGACCCTTATCACAGACATTAAATCAATATTCATCCTGTCAAGTAAGACAACTTTTTTAAAAAAAGGTAGTTCTCATCTTACCTATGGCCATAACTTTGTCTATAGCGCCCCATCAATTTATAGAGTTGTTAAACTGCTATCCGGGTCGTTTGAAAATAAAACTCCATGCGTTCCTTTCTGAATATCTTGACTAAGGGTGTGCACGTTTACTCTGGACTCAAGGAAGTCAGCCATAAAAATATTTTTTTGCGTGCTTATGACAAATTTATGCAGCTTCTAACAATTTCAGCTTGAATTATACTAAATGGTTTCTGTGGAATGACATAATTGTATAAATCTAAGCTGCCTTCATAATGAGAGGGTAAACCAAACACCGAAAGAAGGCCTGCTCAACAATTATCAATTTTCTGTGTTCTAAAGAATTTCAGTAATGTATAGTGCCAAAAAAACATAAAAATGAAAACGAGTAAGTGAAAGTGTGACAAGAAACTTCAGACCGTAAACATACCCCTTTTATTCAACTCTCCATTTCTGTCATAATAATACATTTTGAGACAACACATTTCTACAAATCTCGATTCTAAAATATCCTTTATTTCTAATAATCATTCCAGTCCTTTGCTACTGTCTTCTCACCATTTTTTTCTCACTTTCACAGCTCTTCTTCATCATTCAAATCTCAGAACCAACGATTTGTCCTTTTTGTACTCCTTCAATTCATTTCTGCTCTTGTAACTGCTCTTCCTAACTCCTTGCTCTTCTCATAAGGCCTCTAGCAAGTGCTGCGTTTCACTCTCAAACGAATTGTTCATAATCAAACATTATGAAATTTTAGTAAGATTAAGAAGACTCCAGATGGCAGTTTATCATAGATCCGATGGGGGGAAAGAAGTGTTCCATTTTGTTCAACTAGTCAGCCTCAGATACCCGTTGCATGTGTGGCTGTCTAAAACTTCATCCGTTTCTTATGCCTTTTCACACAATTAAGGCTAGAATGCAGTTTTATCAACCAACGCTAATTGTGTCATCTTTGGAGAGGTTCTGCACAATAGAAGCTCTGAACATATTTGCATACGTTTCTTGAAACGAGTAAAATTAGCATGATTTTACGACTTTAAATGGCTGATTTGTTACCAATTCCCTGCTCTGTCGATCCGGACCTTGTCTTGCTTAGGAATTTCGGCGAAACAAATATGCTAATTAAACATAGGTTGAATTGGTTGACATTTATGACTTCCGGTTACGAAAAAATAAACAGTTGAATGCAAAAGATGCTCTTAGTAAAATAATATAGACTATGAGATTAAAGAGCATTTGATTATAGATTTGTGTTTAGAGCCAACGATGAACTAACTATGTACGTGTGGATTGAAAGATGGGCATCTTATGAAATGAACGTTGGAAAGGGCAACTGAATTTACAAAACCAAATATGTTACCCTTTCTACCTTTCTTTAGTAAGCTTTTAAACATACGATTTGGATGGAAATGACACTACCTTCAGTAGTAGAACTGAGGCTCCATGTTTTATATTGTAAAGATGATGAGTGGCTGACTTCAACATTAACACTGCAGCTAAACTTCAAATTGTGAAGCGAATCATGCGGTTCAATAGAGGTCATTGCTGAAAAAAGACTAGTGAGAATGGAATGACCATTTCTGGATCATTAGCCGTTATATGTAACCCCAGGTGATGCACCACCCGAGACCCGTGACCCGTACCAAATATAATAAGCACGTTTGGGTACCAACTTTCCAGATGCAGAGGCTGCTTTTCATTCATTGTCGATCATCAGTACGCCAAAGGCCTGTCTTGTCCTTTTAGAAATTAGTTACATACGGCGAGTTACCGATCTCATGCAATGTTAACGGAAATTATGAAATTCTTTCAGTATCAGGAAGGATTGTTCAAGTAGGATTGTAATAATGACTATCGCAAAGCCTCAGGTGAAGATATTACGGACACAGCAGGATGTCGAATTTAGAATGCCCCACTTTTCGGTTGCCTGCAAGAAACCTTAATTGTTTAAAACAGGGCTAAATTAGTTGTAGGCAGTTTTCTATTGATTTTCTCTGCCCTTATATTTTATAATTAACTTGAGGAAAAGTATTCGTTCTGATCATCAGTTTGTAGACAATATCGTTTCCTTCATACTTTATGCTCAAGGTAAGCGTGTATTTGGGTTTTCAAAGTATTTCCAGTTCCCGAATATTTTTGAACCCGAACAGCCATAGCGTTGACGTTTGTGATTCCAAGGCTACCAGCTGTATGCATTCCAGGAAGGAAAACAAACGGAAGGCAGACGGCTGTTTTTGGATAATTATCAATCGCCAGTACACCATTGGCCTGTTAAAAGGGGGAAAGTATGTGATCGAGCAAAATTTCAATGACCATGACGACAAGTGAGGTTTGTGTGCCTACTTAGTAATTTCCTTTAGAAGTGCAAGGCATACTGAAAACTGGTAATGAACGCGAAAAATGTGCCTCCGTCTGGCATATTTGTAACGAAACGAGCTTTCTATGTGCCATTGGTGGTATGTATCTTTCGGCAAAAGGTTTGCTATGGCCCGCAGACTGGGTGGCGGACATTAATAATGCCATCGAGCGAACTTCCAAACACAAATGTCATCAAGCATCTATTTTTCAAGTTTATAGATAGATAGTTTTTCACCTAACTCAGCAAAATACCTATATTAGCACAAATCAATCAATAATCTGAAGAAAACAGAGCAAGTCCATCAAACAAAACACTATAATAATGCTGGATATCCTTAAGTTAAATGAAAAGCACAGTAGTTGGTATAAATACTTACTTGGTGATTAGGAACAACCACATAACAACAGTTTGGAAATTTTGAAAACGCGAAAATTCAGGCCACATCACAAAAGGCATTTATTATTAACTCATGCTTATCCATACACATATCAAATTAAGTTAACTCCCATAAGCCCAGTAAAGTGTTACAACATGTCGCATGCATTATTATTGAACGTCCTCCAAGAATTTGTGTTAACCAAACTCTGGCACCAGTTCAAGTGCCGGCAGCGTTTTTTATGATATTTTTTGGGTGAACTTGATGCACTTTATCCGTTTTGTATGGTTAGAGATGCGAGTAATTAAGGTCAAGGGGATTTCTCACGGGGTGTTAATTATGTTTTATAATATAAAAGCAGCATTAATTAAGATCCCTATAAGATGCTTCATGGTTTTAAGATCTCACAATTAGACCACCACCATTTATCCAGGAAGAAGTAATTTGCAATCAAATAAGTAGAAGGTAGAAACTTTTTGCATATGGTTTGTCTAAATTCTGTTCGCATTTATCACGAAATTTAAAAGCACTAGAAAAATGCACACTCTTCCTGCACGCGTTCGGCTAATAACTAAAACACACAACATTTTATATGCAGAATAACATTTCCGATAAGGGCGAGGGAAACATAAACGTACTCTTCGGGCTTGTTTGCCGTCATCAGCCAGCCACAGTCAATCCCAGATTTTGTAACCCCTGAGGCTCGAGCCCGCGATCTACTCGTTCGAAGTCCAGCGCGTTAGCCCACTGCGCCACGTGCTTGTGGCTCTATGGGTATTATGCCTATAGTGCTAGCCGTTGTGTGGCTGTCGGCGGGGCTAAAGAGTGAGCCCCAAGACATGATGAGATAAGTATGTCTCTTAACAATATCCGTGAGCTGCTCTCTGTCATTTTGTGTACACGTATGAAACTAAGAAATTATTTCGCAAAAACTGGATTTTAATCGTGAATTTTCGAGTAAGTTGTGGCAACCCGTTGTCAGACGACATCAATGACAAAATTTGCTATTGGCATTTTAGGGTATTTGGAAGCACACCGGTTACGTTAACAGGCACATATTCATGAGAAAGAGAGAGTGTGCATCGTGTTTCGATGCGTGTACTAAAGTAGGAGATCGTGCAAATTGTAGGTGTGTCTTTCTGGCTGGTGAAAATAGCTTGAAATCCACGAACACGACCCGATTTTTCTGCGAAGCTTCTCTTTTTCATTAACGCATCTCGATGTGCATTCTACCTCAATTATACATACAGTTAGCAGCCTCTTCATCGATCTTGAAGCTTAGTACCATTTAACGTACCAGCTCTATACAGTAGCTGCCGTAACTCAGGATATATTATGGATTTCATGAGGTAAGGTTCCTTACACGAAATCAGCGCACGCTGCGCCCCCTAAAGTTTTACATCAATAAAGAATCGTCGTTTGGAATAATCAGGCTTATTGCGGTTAACAAATAAATATTAAATTCTCTAGAAATATTAATTTTTATGAAAATATCAAAATAACGAAAAATTAAAAAAACCGATCTAGTTGAGTAAACTGTAGTTTGAATTGTAAAGGAACACTACCCATGCAACTAAACGAGTGAAGAAATCAGTAAAGTATAATTTCTTTCGAAAATATTCTTTTGCCGAGTTTTGCACATACTTATTCCTCCAGATTAAGCGCAACGTAAAGTATAGTTATCATCAAGCAGTGTAATATGCGAGTGTATATTCAAACACCATTTCAAGAGGATTGGCAGTTTTTGTTCCGTTTGCACATTGTCTTCGGTTTGCTTGACCAAGGCAAGCAGGGGTGCGCTTGATTGCACCGATATGTAAATAAAATATTTCAGAAGCTCACATTTTCAGAGTCCGGTCACTGACTTATTAATGTAAAATGAATTGTCAAGTGCAATCATAAACGCACCATTGTGTGTTAATAAAGATGATTTTTCTATGGTTTAATTTCTTAATAACTATTTCGGGTTTTCTATTACGATGAGTTTCAATAATCTTTGAAAATGTAGTGATCTGAAGTGAACTCTTTATTATTAAACAGCTTTTTGCATCAATTTGATACAACAAACAGAACTAACACCTTAAAGTGCCTGTTCTGTCACCACCATAAATTATGATATAGACATTTCAGGATTTAGGCAATCTACTGTATGTCCTTTTGAAAAAAGTTTGTGACGTAACGCAACTTGTCATTTATAAAATGTCCAATGTCGTCAAAAGAGATCTGCTGACACTATTCAAAAACATTTCTGTCTCAATCTTTGTGGCATTCGATTTTACACTCCATTGGAAGGTCAAAGATGTTATGCAGTGAAATATTTAAAGAAGATTAGACCGAAAAGAATTTTTTGCAGAAAGCCTCCTGTATTATGAGAATAAGCCTTCTGCCTTTCATAAAAAAAAGTATTGGTAACAAGCTGCTCAGTTGAGCAAAAATTAAGTACTCTGGCTGCTAAAATTGTCAAGTAAATTTAACTTAATCCTTCAAACTATCTTCTCAAAAATTGCAAACTTTTGAAATTTCATTCATCAGTGTAAAAGGTAACGGGTGTAAAAAATGGTGAACGGACACGGTGAACTGCGACTGAACCTCTTAACACCTCCAACTGGCGCACTGGCCCCTGCCCCAAACCCACGTCCGTAGTCCCACTGAATCACCATTTACCTCCCATCCGCCACGGGGAGCCGTCACTGTTCTTCCCTCTCCCCCCAGCCCCAAACATACCGTTCTTAGGTGCCCCCTCTCACACCAGCCGATTGTCCGTCGCTGTCGGTCCTTTCGCACCGAGCGATCTATTTCGACTACCTCACTTTCTCCTCTGCTCATTCCGTTTGACGACCGAACGTGTCACCAAATTACAATTTGCAAGTAAAGTTCGATTCCTCGAAGAGCGTTTTTTCTTATTATGGCAATTTACAGTTCGTAAGGTATTCGCTCGTAAATACGCATATATTTATAATAGCCTCGTAAAAATATTCTTATGAGTGTGATTTCTTCAAACTCTGACTCCTCCTTCCCTCTCTTCCTCCCTCTGCCCCATGATAGGACTAGACTACAAAACCTGGGATTGGGTATGGCTGGCTGATGATGGCTAATATGCCAGCAAAATAAGGCATAAACCCGGATAAATGAGGCATCAGTCAGTATATTTAGTTGGATGCCTGGGTTCAAAAATATTGAAAAAATGTAAGAAACTGCGATGAATCGTGGCAGCATGTTTGAACAGATCGAAGGCTGTCTGGAGAAAACGTTCACCAGCGCGAACAATGCTGTGCAGTCATTGATTTGGTAAGGTACGTTTGAATGGTTGATTATTTTTCCCCTTCGCTGCATGTCTGACGTTGGCCTGGAGCAACAGTTTCGATAACTAACGGACGCGTTACCTGTATTCGTAGCAAAATTATTTTTGCCCACGATGTCTATGCTTAAGCATGCATTAATCGTTTCCATCATCATGCATGCATGCATTAATCGTTTCCATCATCGTTTCCATCATCGTTTCCATCATCCTGGATAAAGGACACACGAAAGAGCTTCAGAACAACACTTCCTCGCAGTTATTTTCCAGAATTTCACCTTACCCGACCGTTTAATCCCCATTAAATCACAAAACTTATTGGGAGCAAGGTAGAAAATTGTTCGCTGTCTGCTTCACGGTTCAACACCGTAGTATATGGCGCACATAGAGCGGGTTCAAGGACTCGCTCGCCTCGTCATGCTTTGTGGTGCGAAGTGCAATGCTCACAGGCATTTCCTGTAATTTGCTCGTTGAGTACTGTTACTTCTACACTTAATGCTCGTAATCGCAATTCATTGGACAGCGGATCTGTAACTCACTGGTAGTCCGTGGGACTCTATGAACAACGGTTCTCCTTAGGCTTTCTTTATTTTTTGATTTGCTTGTGATTTAAAGTCATTATTTTTTGGATATGTTGCTAAATTTAATATTTTCGTTCACATTAGGGTGATTTCGATTTTGCCTGGCATTATTTACCGCAACTTTCCACTTTATGGCTCCAGTTTCACTCAGAAAATAATTGTTAAAGTTGATTTTTGGGGGTTATATTAACATTTATGAAAGCACATATTTTAGACGGACCCACCTGGACCTCGGAGAGCGAAGTAGAAAAACGGAGTCAATACAAATTTGCATGAAGAACAAAATACACTACTTTTGTCTAAGTGGTGTGGTCAACGAGGGCTTGAATTGCTCTACGCAGAAGAAGCAGACGTAAAATTTTATAAATTTTTTTTAGTTAAAAAAGTTCTCATAACCTGCACCTTACTCTTTCCGGTGACGTATCAGTTTAAACTGCTCTTCATCTTTGAGCTGCAAGTTTAGTTTCCGAATTGAAATATGCAATTTGTACAATTAAATGAAAATAATACTTCCTTCACTGTATTTCCTGACCTGAAAGGAATTAAAATATAGGGGTAAATACAGGGATTTCTGCCGTTTAAGGGACATTTGAAGGAGAAATCTTGAACATCTAAAACGATATTTCTGTAATGGTCTTTATTGTATTGCCGCTTAACAAAGTATAGCATTCCTGCTGCAGTTAGGGTTGGTAGATTTCCTAAAAGTTTCAAAACATTCGGCATTTCTCTTCCTTTGTTCAGTTATCCAAACAGATCATGTGTCTGCATGTTTTAGTAGTCAGATGCACTTAGATAAGTAGTAAATTTTAGTTGGCTTCATCACTAAATTCATTTTGCAGAACACGTCTCCCTATGAACAGGGAGTTAAATTTGAGTAACACCTGTGACCGAAGTTTATCCCTCGGTTAGGAGCAGAACGATCACCTTTTGTTGCTGCGGCCTTCGTGTCAGGCACAACAGAAGGCTTCACATAAATTCTGATCATTGAATTCAACAAAAAAATAACAACATCTAAAATGAGCATCTTAGAAAAAAAAGGTAAGGAACGGGGTGTGATTATACGCACATCTGTCTGTATGCTTCTTGATATCTTTGGCAGTAGAAAATTAGTATTCCTCAGGATGAAAGTGCCCTGGTGGGCTCTTTTGATGGTGAGTGGGCCGTCCTAGTAGTAGGAGAGAGACTGCCAGTCGTCTGGTGGCGACTGTTAGGACCCTCCACCCAAGAGGGAGGCCCTCACCGTCTCTCCATTCTGTACTGCAGCTCCAGGGAGGGCAGCCTCAGGTGTATTTAGGGATAGAGTAAGACTACTGCACTTACGACTGCCATATTTATATCTGCACAGCATTTCCGCAATCATTTTGCGATACTTTTCCCAGTAGAGCACATAGACAAAGAAGTTGGCCGTCGAGTTGAGCAGTGTTCCTAGCGTTGACAGGTAGGCTAACACGTACTCCGCCACTATGACGGCACAGCTGGGCTGCACGTCCTTTCGCCAGACTGTCCACTGAAGCACCGAGAGAGGGACGTAGGGCAGCATGAAGGCGGCAAATGTAATCATGGAGATGAGGAGAACCTGGTTGACCCTGTATCTGCTGCGCGTCTTATGACGATGCATACATCGGGAAGTGAAAGAAGACCCCACAAACACCGCTAACCGCTGTGTCCTCTTAATGATTATGAGGATACGCAGACCACAGAAACTCAGTACGGAAAGGGGCAGGAGGGTGAGGAAAATGCTGTCGATTACAGTGTGTGCTCTGGAGATTTTCGTCATTATCGCAGTGTTGTTCTCATCGTCCAGGGCGTACATCACAGCCTCTGTGAAGGTAGGAACACGGACTACAAGGCAGAGCAGAGCTATGTAAAGGACGAGCTGACAGGTTTTTCTGGGTGTCCACCACTGTTTACTCTTAAGGGGGTGCCGGGTAATGACGTAACGCTCGATTCCGATCAGAACCATGATCCAGTTTCGGAAGATTTCAAAGAGATTTCCAAAAATCCTTGCGATGGAAGCCAGTAGGAACATGTTTAAGGGACTTGCAAGACGGCAACTCTTGGGACAAAAGGCGTAGGTGAGAATGTGCATGGCTGCAAAAGGCAGGAAGAGGGCGTCGGTGGCCGAGACTGCGATCAGCAGAAATCTAGTGGTGCGTGGGGTGGACCTGTCCACGGAAAACATCCACAAACTTAGCAGGCTGGTAACAGTCCCTATCAGCATGATCGGGATGCCCAACCAGGCGCCAATAATCTCACGATAGACCTGTAGTACTTCCGTATAGGTCGGTCCATCTGTCCAGATTCTGCGGCTGAGACACATGAGTCTTTGATCCGTCCCGTTCATTGCGAATGAATGGGTTTTTTCACGGGCAAAACCTCGTCGTCATTTTGGCTGCTAACGATTACGGGAATGCGGTTGTTTGCCGGCCGATGAAAAGGGATATACTGACGCATGAGCAGTTAGTCCTAACACCGATGTACTGATCCATGGTTTGATAGGCCGAAACTATCCAACCAGCCCATGGAGAGCGTTCACCAATTAAAATAAGCTAGGCACTCGTGTGAAGGCACTTGTGTGCACTAGAAGGCGTAATGTAAACCCCCTTCGGTTAAAATGCATTTAACAGTGATTTCCCCTAAAAATAATGCGTAACAGAGCAGCCATGTGACTAAATTTGGAAATAAGCAAATAAGAAACACTTGAAGTATTTTACGTTTTAAAGGTACTTTTTAGAAGAAGTGCGAGTCAAAGGTTTTAATCCCCACGTGCACTCTATAGTTTCCAAAAATTTCTGCAGCCCTGATGTTTTAAAATTGTCTGTCTAAACATTCGTCTTTCGATTTGAAAACTAGAAACCAAAGTCGAAGCAATTATTGTATTACTCTTACTATAATTTACTACTTATTTAGAACTGCCGGAACTATTGCAAATCTTGGGTGTGCTTATGTAAATTACTTTTTTCTCTTAAACTCGAAATTTTTCTTTGAAGTTGATGTCAGTTTATTGAATTGCTTAGCATCCTTTCCCTGTTTCTTCGCAACAAGTGGGAATCAGTAAATCATGTTTTACAGCGGAAAATGATTTATGAGCTCCTGTTTTGCTGAAATTTTGATAAAAGTAATGTGCAAACTTGGAGTTAATCCTTCGGAACCAGGCTTTTGAGGCTGAGTCCTAAATTCGATATGAATATTTAAGCTGATCTCCGTGAGCTACTGAAATATTACCATGTAATATTCACAAAGTGCCAACAGGCAGTCAGTAGTTTACTACGTAATTATTTATTGACTTTTAACTTTCTCCCTTATTTCTCAGCAAAGCTCCATGCTAACCACGTGCTTAGTCTGAGCCTTTGCCAAACTCCGTGTGATAAGAATACATGACAACTCCTCAGCTTCCGTGTTCTGACACTTGTTCATATTCATTTCTATACGTGTTTACGAAAATCATGAATCAAAAACTATCAAAATCAGTCAATTTCAGTTTTCAATTCTGGGTTTTTCGTTATCTGAGTATTAATAACATGGAAAAAATATCTCCTAGTGTTTCAAAAAACGCAACCGTGATATCTTGTTTAAATTAATCTGCTGAGTACAGTCTGTTATACTCAAAATTCAAAGAAAAATGGTTAAAATAAAATCGCTTTTTTCTAACATCAAAAAAGTGTAAACTTCCGTTGACATAAAGCTTACATGCAAGTCTATGAAACGCAACCACTTCAGGTTCCCCCGCGGACGCGTTTAAAAGTGCAAAACATTTGTTGAGCCGATTTCGAATGCTCGTTTTCGAATTTATGCAGCACTACAGCACAAATAAAGATGAATTATTCTAATATACATCATAATTATCCATAATTTACCTTTCCAGAATGATAAGTGTTGCCAATTTTGAAAAGTTGTTTCCAACACAAATATTATGACGAAATTCACGACAGAGCATTGTGTAAAAAAACTGCTTTTTTAAAAAACTAAAAAATAAACAAAATAAAATAGTATACTATTTTCAATAATACAGGGACAAGTGGGTTAGCCTTAAATTTTTATAAACTACATTCAAAGTGGGCACGGATAGTTAGGGTTCAGCCATATCCTTCACAAGTCATCATTGTTGACTTCAGGTCCTGTTAACCTATATGTAATTGAAATGCGAATGGTGGAAACCTCTGTAAGAAACTACGAGCTGTGCATATGACTGAAACACTGCATGTAAGAGTTTCTTATTTTCGTTTTTGACTCCATTTAAATTTTTGATGGTGATTGAATACGTGAAGTCTCCTTACCTCTTCTTCTATGAAATATTCCTGTCATGTTGATAGGGTTAATTTAATCCACTTTCCTCTTTCTAATTCCCCGCTATGCCCACCACAAGTGTCACCAGTAGGTTAAGTGTTGGTTTTACGGGGAGGATTCGATTTGGATTTTGGAGTTAGGATCAGAGTTAGGGATGAAGTTGGGCTTAGGAGTCGGTGTTAGGAGTATGGTCTTCGATAAAAGCTTTAGGTTTATGCTTAGACGTTGGATTATAAACGTTGCCAACTGCAATTGTACCTTCGGTCCTGGCCATCCTGAGAGCCAGATTTTACTATTTTTCTTCACACTTGCTCCCTTGAAATGTTTAGTCATCACGGAGTGGCGTTAAGATTGCCAGGAATATTCAGCCAAAATCCTTGGTTTTTAATTTTGCGGCCCCTTTACATCTTCTACCATGTTGTTATGCTTTATTGGTTTAATTAAACAATTGATTCGATAAAATTTAAGTATTAACTTTTTCCAAAAAACTGCTATCTGTAATGTTCGTTTATGCCACCAATAAACCAATTAACCACTGGTACCGTTCTTAATGCGTTTTTGTCTCCCGTTTTCTGATATTCGCCTACTTTTCCTTGACCACAGCAAAGTGCGGTTTTACAAGTATATTACATGGCTAAGTATAAAGCTATAGGATGTAAAAGAACTTTTATATAGGCAGTGGAGTTTGAAATGACAGCTTCGGGTTCATTAACTGTCTCAACCACCCGTCGGGCAAACCAGGGGTTCCAAGCAGAATATGTTAGCCATTGAGCGTTAAGGCGAACGCTTTACAAGTAAACCACAGTCTAACTGCAGTGGTCGGATGTGGTCAAGAGTATTTAGGGATACGAAAGTGTGACACCATACGGTCTGCCTACACGACGAAACTTGCTTGCTTTTTATTAGTACTTCGAAATTTTCGATGTCCTTTTTTGTAAGCCGGCGCCTGTGTGGAAGGTTGTGTGATAGAGCTCTAAAGCAAGGTAAAACGAGCCTGCCCTATCGCGCAATCACGTCGGTGGTTAGGTATTTCAGACTGCAGCAGCCTGAGAAGTTGCTCGTTACTTAATGGCTGGGTGATTGAGTCCGTATTCAGTAAATAAGACGTCCGGGTCTACATCCCCACGCATCCATGCTTGGGATTTAACTATAAGAAGTGTTTATCGTGACACGTTAGATTAAGGTCAAATCTCTTTGATTTTACTTTCATTGGCTTTTCCCATAACAGCTTAGTCGAGAAATAAAATCATAACGGCAGTCTACCTTGACTTGTTCGGCATTGTTAATCTGCCTTTACCACTACTAGTCACTGTGCGGCGGCTGGCGGGGCTCGAGCGGGACGAGGGAGTTTCTTTAGGGATCGGTGAGCGTTAATCAGTTAATGTGAATAAAATCTTCTAGCCGAACACTCGGCTGGTTGAAATATTCTACCTTTTTCCCTTTGTAAAATTAACCTCGAGTTTTGTGAATTTGTTGTCCTCTTGCGAAGGTCAGCTTCCGTTGGATTTTCCCAGAACAGCTTAGTCATTAATTAAAATCATCTAGCCGGACCTACAGGTGTTTGAAATAGTCTTCCCTGTTTCCACTTGTTAAGAGTATCTTTGACTTTCCCGCGTTTTATTATTAGTTTTGAAATGTTCAGACTCTAATCTTGACAAAGTTAGTTAAACTTTTCTATCGCCTCATTTCCCGTGCGTGTTTGGAGGATAGTAAATGTGAAAGCTAGTGGCTTTTAGATTTCTTTTCAACGATCAAGTATCTAGGTGTATCTCTGCCGCTGATTTTTCGCCAATGGACTTCTCGCCCTTAAATATGGTCCCCTTTTACACCAAATGGTGTTTTTGCTACCGCTGTTATCTGTAGCATATTGTCAACCATGCACCTCCTAGCAACGAAGCTCAGGGATTCGGCATCTTTATGCGACCTTCTTGTTTATGCTGGCCAGGGACCGGTTTGGGAATATGTCCTAGTGGTCGCACACTGCAACTTATTGGTTGATGTCATTGGCTACGCCACTGAACACTTCTTTACCGATTGTGGCCAGATATTTGTTGGCTCGAGATGCAACAGGATGGCGGCAGTGGCACCCTTAACAATAAGGTGATATCACTGCTTATTGGATGTCTTACTGACATTTGCAGACGCAAGAAGGACTTTTAGTAGCCAGACCGCTCATGCATTACTGGTTCTAGACAACTTACAATAGATAGTGAAGTTTGCAGTTGAGCATTATATAGTTAGTAAGTCTTCTTTAGAAATACATTATGGAACACTTTTTCTCCCTTAGGATGTTTGTAGGGTAGTAAACTAATTTGCACCACTTTCGTTACTCAGTGTGTGACATAACAGATGCGGAATGCCGAAATTTACAAAAGTTTGATAATCACACGCAAACCTTAAGCGAATATAAAACTTAAAGGAAATTTGAAAGTAATATTATTTAGTTGAGAAATATTAACTTTTCAAAAGCAGTTGCAAGTTCTCTAAACGTGAAAAGTCCCGTTAAATTCGACGAATAAATTTAAATACGATTGCTGGTGGTAGTGTAAGCGTACCATTCTGAGAATATAAAGATAAATATTCTCTCGTTGAATTGCTTTACTGATATTTTTAGCATTGGACTTCCGTTAGTTTCAGATTGTCCTTGAAATACCCGTGTATATTTCACGATTTTCACTGTTTTCAATCGATCGACAATAACGTTGGATCATGTTTCTGTGTTTATCGAAACCTTTAAAAGAAGGTTGTTCTTAAAATCATTTACCGAAGCAGTGAGCTTTTTGATATTCTTTCTAGTGCAGATGGCTGTTTACGTCATATTTGTTAATTCCCCGAAACACGAAAACTCCTTGCCAAGAAAAATGAACGACCACAACTATATTATACAAAACGTATCTTAACGCATACTTCCAATTTAATATATATGATTTTTAGTTCATCTCCACAATATCTTTTACGTATTTTGTTAATGGTCGTCAATTTTACCGTAGTTAACCAAAAATAACGATTAACAAGTTTATTCCTGCGTTTTGGGGCAAAAGCGTCAGTTTTTTGCATAAAATATTTTTTAAAGTTGAATTCATTTCTTATTTCTGGACGACAACGTGATTCCTTACAATTGCCTGCATCTGATTTTCATTGACCTTGGATCACATTTTGGAGTCCCAGATAAGATTTATTTGAAAACTTTCTTAATTTTATTAATATCCTTTTATGGCACAATACACAAAACGATAGAATTTGCTCTGTGATATTAAACAGCATAGGAAATTTTTTTAATGTCCGGCAACCTTCGATTTTGCCCGTCTTCCCTGTTTTCCTTCAATATATATATGATTGTACGTGTAGTGATCTTTAATAAGAGGCTTTGTCTGCCTCAAATTCACTCAACAAACCAAAATAACAAGACTCAATTCATGCTTAGTTACTCACTCAAATTTTGATCGCACTTTACATGAGTTAGGTCACCTCCTGTACAAAGAAGGGAATTGTTTGTGCGCTGGAAATGCCATCATATTCATATGCAGTTGGGAGTTGGGGATCATTCCAAAATTTTTAACAAAATTTCCTCGATTTGGATAGTTTATGAGAGACTAAATGGGCTTACCTAAAACTCTAAAACTCTCAGAAGGACAGTTCAAGTCTCTGCTTTTGCACTTCATTATAGATACACGTAAGATATTGTGCCGGAGATTGTAATATGCAACATTTATATGTTAATATTTGGCAAGCTATATGCCGGAAGCCATGGTGCGTAGGACAGAGAGATTTTGCAGCAATTAACTCAAAGTGAAGTGGAGGCACAACGTCATCCAGCATGCGGTCAGTAATTGCTTGACCATTTCGAAATGTCTATTTGGTATTATGACAGTTCAAAACAAATACCTTACTCCATCGGCAGAAGAGAACGTACGAAGGATGCGTTTTAAAATGAGCATAGCTTTTTAAGCAAACCAGGAAAAATAACAGGAGGATAAGAATGGATGATAGTGAGAATTCAGACATGTATAAATCCCAAAATTTGGCACTGATGTGTGCGACCTGAATTTAAATGACGAGTACAATGTCCTAGTTTTAAAAAATTAAAATCCAATATGAAGGCAGAATTAGAACTTGAGGAGCGAGCACATTCACATTACCGGAAAGATGAGAATGTCAGAGAACTCAGGAAGTTGAGTGGATCGCAGTCGAAACTTACATTTGACTGCTATTGGATCGTCAAGCGGAAGATCATTTTCCAATGATCAAGTCCGGATTAAAAAGACAGTGACTGAAATGCCAAGCCGCCCGAAATTCAGGCTGTGATGACCTGCATTTTTAACCCAGGTCTAGCCACTAATTTAGCTTTCGCGTAAAAAACTCTGCCACTTCAGCAAAGTGTCCAGGTCTTGGGATTTTTTGAATTACCACTTCTTTGGAGCATAAAAACGACCTCATACGCAGAGCCCTCATGGAGGTTCTTTTTAATCTAGTGAGTGGTTCCCGTTCAATATAGCGATGCGTGTTGTCTTTGAGGTTATCTGTGTGTGGCGCGTAGCAGTTCAGCTTTGCGCTGTCTGACGACAAGAACACCTAGGACTGAGAGCTTTCATTCCAGTTCTTCTATCGTTGTCCACTTGGGTCGGCACTCCAAGTGTAGGTACGTCGAGCAGCATCCCATGCTGGCAAGTCCCGTTCAGCCAGGCCCCGTGATTCGGAACTGTTATCAGGGTCGATACAACCAATCAGAGTGAAACAAAGCGGAGCTGATTCGCTAATTCACTCACTTAACTGATTTTTTGGGGCTTTTGGTAAATCGCTGACAAGGGACTTGCGAACCATCCTAAAACCATCTCTTAATCACTCTTACGTCCTGATACTTGAACCTTCTTCCTCTCAGACGGTGAATAAAAAAGTTGCAGGTTAGTGATCCGAGCAAGTAAGGGAGACCATGAAAGCAATCTGATTGACTAGTTGCTAGTTCAGGGAACCGGGATTGCTGCTCACTGCCAAGATCTGCGCTTCTTACAGTTTTCTGAATTGTTGCGTTTTGTGAATGAGGAGTTTTCCCGTCATCACTGCCTGGCTTGATTGCCGTTCACTGGCTGATGTAATAGCCGATATGGTAACGGTGGTGTAATCGATGCATTGCCTGATCTCTGAGCTAACTTTCCTGAACCGAAAATCGTTTCTACGAATTCTGCAAGAGAATGAGAATCTATTGAAAATCCTGCCTTATGGACGTTCCTCATGCCCTTTTGTGTTATGTCTCGAACCTGAATTTCAGGCCTATTTTTACTGTGAGTAGGGTTTTTTTACAAAGAGGGTTTCTGAGCTTTGTCGGCAAAGACATGAGATAGAGAAATGGCAATTTCTGGCTCATTAGAGGTCATCAGCCCGTCATACCCAACCACAGGTGCTGCCCCATCCGAGGCTCGAGCCCAACGTTCTTAACCACCGTGCCAAGACAAGAAGACCACCAAAGTTTTAGGGACTTAGCAAAAGCAATCAAGTGACCTCTTGGGCTACAACGCTGCATTGGCGTTCTTATCAAAGAATCCAATTTTTATGGGCCAATAGGTTAAGAATTCGACTTAAGAGGATTATTTTAGGTGTCTGTACTTGTAGCTCGAAGAATGAACACTCCGGCGACGGAATGTGTGTCTAGGTGAGGGGTATTTTAACCGTTTTTTGGATTACCTGCTAAGAATCAGTGGTCCGTTTCCAGAAAAATCGATTTAATGGGAGGAAAATTCCCTGGTTCAGTTCAAAACAGCGTATACTTATATACTTTTGATGCGTGAGTCTAGGAACACCTAAATCGCTAGCGTTTTATAAACTAGATGTCACCCTCATGAAAACCTGGCAGATGGTAGAACAGGAACAATCTTTAACCTCGTTTATAATGTTTCGAGACGAGTCGAAGTTGAAATTCAGTATTGATGTAGGTCTACGCAATATCAAGAAGATATACTATTACTCTTTGTTTTGTTTACCTTACTTTAAAGGGTGTTATTTGAAGGAAAGGTGACTTAAAAACAAACGATGCTTGGGCAATCTTTAATGAGTTAGCCTGGTTTACTGGAGCGTCCCTGCTTTGGTGTATATTGTAATAAGTGCTATATTCCTATACCTTTTATTCCCTTCATCGTTAAATAAGGCTTCGCTGTTAAAGTGGCCCTCAAGTCGGAAGGCTGCTCTTCAGTACCTTTCCAAATATGCCAGGATATGAAATCCAGATGTGAAAATGTGTATTAGAAGTTACTTCGGGGAGTGTTTATTTTGTTAAGTTTCAAGTGAGCTTAGGCAGAATAAAAGTCTGATCAAGGCGAATCGTGTGGGATTTGTTTTTTACCTTCGATATCTTTAAGGGAAAGTGAGCTAAGGAGAGTTCTCCAGTATGCTGACTGCCCAAGCAGGATTTCCTTAAAAATCAATCAATAATACACCACTACCAGATGAACTCAACCCATTGGTGTGTTGGCAGATTCGAATAAATCATTTAACTCAATCGCTGATTTGGAATATAACAGTCTGAATTATGGTTTATAGGTGTTACGAGTATGGTGTATCATGAAACGTTCGTATGTCCACAAATTTCGCTTGCCATCAGTTGAACACTTTACTTTCACGATCTTCTGTAGTAAGCACCATTGAGAGTTTTTTAACCTTTAGAAGACAATAAAGTACTGGTACGACGCAGAAATATATAACTCTCAATTCTGGGGGCCTTCCGATAATGTTCAGGATAGAAAAGGGTTAATGATAAAGCTATACTTAAGTTAAGAGTGAGCGTTTAGGATAGGAATAAGTTTATGGTTGGGTTTTTAGGCAGCGCAAGGCCACCAGTATGCTCGAGGAGTTCCTATTCCCGTGTAAAAACTAATTTTGCGAGATCAATTGACCCGTTTGCGCTCTCTATGAAAAAGACAGATACTGTGGTAAGCGCATTCGCCACACCTATCGACTGAAATATCTACGTTTCCAAGGTCTCGTTCGTTTCGACGATTCCCTAGGTATAACTCGCGCTAACTGTAATATACTCAACGTATTCAGTATGCATTTTCTCTCAGTGGCACTATCAGGTTGATATATTCTGCCCGTGGACTCTGACTTTTAACTGAGCATCGGCAAAAGACCGTTTAGGTGATGCGGTGGTTCTCAAACCTGACAGAAGACTCCGCCCTTCCGGTTACGCTTGAACGTTTTGTGAATTCATGGTTGCGCGGAGCCTGGAAGATAAACAAGCCCTTGGCATATTCTTATCCTACTGGAAATACTAACGACACTCCGCACGAACATCTGTTACTAACAGTTCCGTTCCCCTAATGAAAATTGTTGCAGGATTCGTGTGGTGCATGCTGATATGCAAGCAATATAAGGCGTCATATTAGTTGCTGTCTGCCTGTATAATTATCCATGCGAGGGCGTCATGCTTCTCATGAAGAGATTTTTGACTAATTTACTGTTATTGTAAGATAACCCGTCGTGAAATCGAACTTTTTCTTGATTAATACCCTCTTTGTGCACAGGTGAGTACCAAATATGGCTTTCGTGCCACTGTTTGTTTAAATAAGTCTATGCGTAAATGTATGCCTTTTTGTTTATTTTACGTTGATGATACATACTTGACCAAAACATCAAAAATATTTCGTTTATTACACTCGTCCCGTTCTGCCCTGGGGCTCACTCTCGAGCCCCAACTGCAGCCGCGCAGTGGCTAGTAGTACAGGCAGATAAACATTGCCGACAAAGACAAGGGAGATTGAAATGTACATTTCTGGCTCATTAACCGTCATCAGCCCGTCATACTCAACCCCAGGTGGTGGTGCACCACCCGAGACTCAAACACGTGACCTGATGCCCATTGGCTCCTTGTATTCTTGGTTTAAATAGGGAATATTGGCATCTGTTGCTGAAGGGCCAATGGAGCGAAGACGAAGTCGCGTGTGGCACGTGTAGATGGGTTGCTTAAATTTATAAGCCACTGCGTCCGAGCCCACCTCCTTTTCGTGTTGACGTTGTCCAAACATTCGAACAGAGGAGGTAGCTGCTTCGTAAGCCTACTTCATTTTGAATTAATTCATATACGTATCACCTCTGCGACTATATTGTTGAACGGTAGTAAACCGATTTAATGCTCAAACCAAGCTGTAACCGGTGGTTAAACTGCATTGCATGAGACCTCCTATTTTCTATGGAATTCCGTAATTTGCAACTGCTTATTAAACTTTTTACGTAAGCCAGAAACAAAATGATCATCACCAGCAAATTCTCACGATTTCACAGTGTGCCAGGAGTATTACGTCCCCTAAAAATAGCTGAAATTTTTAAAAACATACCATCTGATATGATTAAACGCTCACCTGGTGTTGCGATATGAACATAATGTCACGTTAAGTCATTCAAGGGTTATGTACTGACTATTGGCTAAATATTTCCGTACACTTGAACAAAAGATCATGAAGTATGACCCAATATTTTTGTTGATTTTGAAAATGATAAGCAAACTATACTTTTCAGATGCTTAGATGCAAAGTTTGGACTTCTAACATGGAGAAATGTGGAAAGAGAAGTGATTGCGCTTGTTAATAAAATGCGATTGGCAGAACCATGACTCGAACAGCGTGCATCTCTAGCGAGAATTTTGGCTTGGCCAAGCCCACGAGGTGAAGATCGCGCCAAACTTTGCCTGGACGGAGTAGGTGGCCATGTGGGGAGGGCACGTGCGAATGCCGCTTCAAAGGGCAGATGACCGGGTAACTATCGCACAACTGCTCCACACTAGTGACGAAATTGGAGCACATCATGCCCCGCGGTGTGCATACGCAGGCAGGGCTCATGCCAATTACGACCACTGGCAGTGAATGAGGAGGCTGCCACTGTGTGTGTGTGTGTATTAGCATGTGAACTGCGTCTTATAAATACCACAGCCCTTGTACGTCAATCGCCTTTATCTGCGACCGTCTCTGCGGAAGACTTCGAGTGAGAATCCGAAAGGTCAGGTGAACAAACGCCTCTTTCCAGTCATTGCATCTCATTCTTTTGAATCAGTTGGCTAGTAAGCATTTTGGATCAAACATCCTAGAATCTAGGCCATGGTCATACGTCCTATCGGAAACGTCCGACTTTAAGTGGAAAAGGTTTTCATTAATCCATTCTGATTGCAGGACTGAATGTTTGATACATTTGACTTCAGCGAAGACAGTAAGGCATTTGGCCGTCATTTTCAGGCCCTAGACTGTGCTTTATGGCATTCGACCTCCAACCGTGCATCGGGTGGTCGTTGATGATGGAATTACGACCACTCTTTCTGCATGAACTCACACAGTCTGACTTATGAGTTGACTGCTTTAGAAGAAAAATATTTCTTTTTGTACGCAATGTCCACCCTTGTTAAAGCTCAGTACAACAAAGTCTATTTAATCGGAAGAATCATACACCGGAACGATGCACTCGCGTCTGTTTGGATGTGATTGGATGCAGAATGAACCGTCGGCAGTCCATAACTTTCAGATTATTCTTGACCCTAAAACTTCTTACCATGAAACATTACTCGCTTTACTGTAAAGCTGCTTTATTTCTTATTTTGCTATTACTATACCCTTGAAGGCAGCTATTTTACTTAAAACAAAGTCCACATTTCGTACACTACTGTCTAAACATACAACTTAAACAAAGCTAAATTGGTCGCAGAAAGGAGTTTATTTTAGGTTTTTCCCTGAGTTCTAAGGAGACTGACGATGCCCAAGAGGTACTAGAGCAATAAAACCATTTGAATGCCATGTTATGGTAGTTAGGTAGTAAGTAGATAATAGATGGCTTTTTCATGCAACAGACAGCTTACAGCGAGCTTCCATCCCGAAAACGGCTGCCTCTCAGTTAAGTCAGGTCAAAGTTGGGACCACCGAGGCTTTTCGCAGGCGCTGTAGATCTACTCGTAAACGATTACCATACTGCTGGATGACGTGCATTAGACAGAGGCCTTAAGCTGCATCAATCCTTGCACATGATTTCCTCATCTCTAGTCAGTAGAGCTCGTACTCGTTACTGGTATTTGTTGGGAAGAGGGCTTAAGTGCACCACTTAGAATTCCTTGGTGTAATAAAGTGCGACAAGCTAAAAACCATGTCTTGGAAGACTGCCAGTGGAAGGGGCTACTTCTGTCATCTGCGAACAGATGGTCACCCAACAATGGCTTTTTCACGATGCGGTTTTTATTCCATTCTCTCTGAAGAGGGATTTGAGACCGAGGGTTTGACAACCGGTAGTCAGGGACTTCAAGTCACGTCAGCGACTGCTCCCAATCGGGTACAAAGTTTTAAAGTTTGGATCCTGTGTGAAGGGAGGGCGAATACACATGTGGTACACGTTGACTTGGATTCAGCTACATCACCCACTTTGCCCTCGACACTCGCCAGTTACTTGGACTTCCTCTTGCCATTGGAGAGTGACACTTCGACGACAGTTTCCGACGAGGTCCGCCGTTCGCCGCACAATAAGGCGGGAACATGGCAAGTGACTCGCGCGTGAATTAGTTTATAGTGATAGTAGATTTTCGCAACATCCATCACGCTCACCCTCTTCCCCCACCCACCTGGGTCCGGTGTCATGACAGAGCCAAAAAGACCGGACGCGGGATCAGGTGCAGGTGGCTGGCGCGGCGTGAGCCTGCGTCTGGGTATGTCATTACATTCCCGTGTGTGGCATTTGTTCTGAGTGTGCATCCCTTATAATGTCTGGCGTACCCCGATTTAGCCCCGTGTTGAGCTAACGCATCTGCCGCGTGGTTAGTTGTAGTACCAGTGGACTAAAATGAGCGTGAGGATAACGAGTGTGATAGATTTTGTGAGGACGTGTTTCACTTTAAACCAATGTACACAAAGTCAGCGCTGCATCCTCTCTGAAACAGTTATGATCACCATCGCTTAGTGTAGATGAACCATCACTTAGCTTTGCCCATAAAATTCGACGCAAACAGATTAATCTTGCTCCTGTCACTTGCTATCCTCATCAGATAGGGTGAAGTTAATTCTCTTCGACATTTAGGTTAGGTAGGCAATATTTGTGCACAATTGGACCAAAATTTTTCAGCTAGAAATATTGCAGAATTGTTGCATAGGAACATCTGCGAAACCCCAGTCTGGATATTCTGCTCTTTGGTTTCTAGACTCGTGATGTTACTCACTTCCTGTATTGAGGAAATTTTGAATTTTTGCCCTGTCCTCGGTCCTGCCTAGGACCAAAATTTTAGATAAGCACTGCTAAACTAGGTTTTATAAATTATTTCGATTAGAATGCATTTAATTACAACATTTTTTTATTAAACAGAGGCAGAATGCTGGCTGCCGTTCTGATGGGTAAAGCCTCTACCAATCTTTATTACAATTGGTTTTGTTGCAATAGTTTTCATAGTACTCAGACTGAAGGGGGCATTTCGAGTTCAATGTGTAAGTTTAAGGAGACAGGAGACTGCTCGAAGACTGGAATGCTTCTTTCTGATAATTCTGATCTTTCAGACTTCTGCAGGTGTTTATTGTTCAAGGCAACATCAGCAACAGGAGAAGGGAGAGCTATGGGACGTAGTAACCAATCACTTGGAGTCTATGCCTGGTCTACTTCTGCAACCATGTGTGTGAAGTCTGACTAGGTTCTGCTGCGGAAATAGTCGCATTGCGGCACACATAAACAAGAGCTGAGAGGGATGCCTTGTTTGGCTGCCTTAACAGGAAACGTGCATATGAACCGCCCCGCTCGTTTAAAATAGTTGGCCTTTCGGTAAATTTCAGGAAGGGTAAACATACCCGTGTCTTAACGGTAGGGCCAACCCTAACATAAAAATAAACTGTCGCTTTAATCTTAAGCCTTACCCTATAGTATTGCTGCAAATAATACCACGAGCACGTCTCAATAGGTATGAAAATGCCCATTAGATAATGTGCATAAAAGACGCTTTCGTGTACTCATTTGGTAGCCAGTTATATTTTCTTGAACCAGATCTCTTGAAAAAACGTATCTCTTTATTTTAAAAAATTTTTTCATGAGGAGATTTCTTATGTTCATGAAATACCCACAAATAACGGCACATATTTTTATATTTATTAATGCTACTTATCCAGCATACAGCATGATCCATATGCATAAAAAATGGTAGGGCTGTCTTGTATGGCCACCTAAACAAGACACGGGAACGGAAACGTGAACTGCCCCGTCCACTTAAAATAGGTGGCCCCATGGTGAATTTTAGGAAGGGTAAATATCCCCATGTCTTAACCCTAACATGAACCCTTACCTAAAACTAAATCGTAGCCTAAATCTTAATATTTTCCCTATCCTAAACCTAACCCATACAGTTAACACGACCCCAAACATACTCCTGACGCTAAACCTTACTCTGACCCTAACCTTTACCTACAAAATTAACCTTATTTCTCAGGAATCTAGCGCAAAGCCGCATGCATTGTGGGTGGTTTCCGTTCCCAGTAGCAATAAAAGCCAACCCTACCGGAAAACTTTACGAGCACTATATGAACTGTTCCTAAACGTGTAAAGAAATGCGTGATTTTCCTCAGTTCGAATGTCTGCACCATATGGTTTAAAACCCTAACAGCAAGTGTAACGGTAGCTGGCCTTATGGTAAATCTCCTGGGAGGGTAAATATGTCCTTGTGTTAAGGCTAACACTTACCCTAACATGAAACTTAACTGTCACCTTTATAGTAAGTCTAACCCTGACCTAGCCCTAAACCCTACACTTGACATGATAAAAACTTGACCCCTTAGCCTAATCATGACCTCATCCCCGACCCTAACCCTAACCCTTATCCTAATACTCATCACAATTTCCGAGCCATTAAGCGCAAAGCCACATCTAGTGTGGGTGGTTCATATTTCCTTGTCCTGTTTAGGTGGTCATACAAGGGATCCTTACCCAGGGGCGTAATAGCAGTTCACTCATTACTTCCATTTCCAACTCCAGTTGAACAAACATACTCTTGCCACTGGATGGGGATGAATGTGGAAAGAGAGGATAAGTCCAATACTGAGCCAGTTCCTGTTTTATAGTCGCAATCACAAGCAGCTCACTCCTGCTCTCCAGGGCAGGTTTTGTTAACATCCGATTCTAAGGACGATCTACCGATGGATTTGCGGACCGTCCAATGTCCTTCCCATGTTCTGGTACTGTAGCAGAGCACAGGTTGGGAAAATTGGCATCGATCAAGATTCTACGCACGTCTTCTCTCACCACCAATAGTCAACTTCTGGTATGCGTCTTGTTGAGGATGACTTGTATGACTGCCTAAACAGGACATCGCTATAATGCATGTGGCGATGCACTTAGCTCCCAGGAAATTATGCTTCGTATTAAGGTGAGGGTTAGAGGTAAATTTAGGTTTAGGTCAGAGTTGGGATTAAGGTCCTGATTAGGCTAAGGGTTAAGGTTATTATTGTGTTAATTGTGGTGTTTAGGGCTAGGGGAGGGCTAGGCATAAGAGTAAAGCGAGAGTTTAGTTTTATGTTAGGGTTTTTATTAGCATTACGACACGGGTATATTTGCCCTTCCTGAAATTTACCGCAAGGCCACCTTTTTTAAGCGGGCGGGGCGATTCCTATTCTCGTGTCCTGTTCAGGCGGCTATACAGAGCATCCTTACTGGACTTCTTTACTAAATTTTGTCTTTTCTTTTGAAATATTCCCGTACAGTCCTTATCTCCTGTTCGCCGACGGCCATTTTTTCGGTTTGAATTGGGTCTGTAAAAGCACAAGTAAAAGCACCCCTTGAAAATTCCTCTACTCCCGTTCTTTTGCCCGACATTGACTCTAAACGATATACTTCATATTAAATACTGAGAGTATCCTGTCAACTTTACTGACGTGATGTAGAGTTGGCCGTGTTAGTAAACTGAAAGCAACATTTAAAGCCTCATATTAGTCAGCATTTACATGACAAAAGACCATAGACATTAGCGGGGGGAAGAAGAAGGCTAGAATGACAATTTTGCGAATCAAGGCAGTGGTAAATCCAAGGCATATGACTAAATATGAGTGCTCTTTATAAAAGAAAAAGTTCACTCGTGCACCGTCGAGCCGGGTGAGTAGCCTTGCCAGGTCAGTCACATTTGGCGTTAAAATGTGCGCGGCAACGCGAGTCAATGTTACTACGTGGAGGTGGGGGGGGTGGTCTGTGGCAGGGCGGGCGGTAATAAACTTTCGCGAACATGGTAGAGTAGCACACAGTTTGCGCGTAGCGTCGGATGCAGCTGACCTCGTCAAAAGGTCATATTGGCTCTTCCAGCAAAATGTACGGTAAAGTACCCTTTTTGGCTTACTTTTTTCAAAAAGGTTATTATGTGGAATTGTTTTCGGTTTGAATATTTTTTACCTTACGAGACCTATCTCTCCTTCCTTTCGGCTTTGCACTTTTCTGTCACAAGTTCGACTTTTTATGTTCAAGTGAGTGTGCAAGTAATCTGTTCATGCGTTTAACTGCAATTATTTATTTTTCACTTCCCTAAGTAGCTTAGCAGAAACGAGATGCAACCGTTAGCTTCTGTTCAATAGGGTTTGCACATTATGTATGCACCGTGAGTTAAAGCCATTTTAGACTTCTTTTCCTGTTATAACCATATTATTTAACATTAAAGTGAATGGCCTTTCACGTTCAGAAGAGGAGTTGCTCATAGGTTTGAAGCAGCAATCATCCGGCACGTGATTTGGCCGGAAGGACCCTATACGTAAGCAGGAGATGCCAAACGCTGCCTACCGTATTTCGTTCAGCTGCTGAATATGCAACTACGTTGGAGATTCCAGTTGGTAGCTACAAAGGTGAATGTGTGAGCATCAGTTGGTCGTTCGATGGTTGGACACAAAGTCAGAGGTATCAACCCACGCCGCACAGCTGGGGCTAATCTTCAACTTTGAAGCTGTCGAGATTGTGCGGCCAAAGCGATGGTCCCACAGCAAGACGCTTTGGGTGTACATGGCGCTGCTCTGTCACTCACCCTATTACTTTACCTCCCTCCTCCCTATTTAGGTTTACGAAGCTTTTTGATGGGAGAGCAGTCACGACATGGAACAATCGGAGCCGCCAATTATCCTCGCAGACAACGGGGTCGGAGACGATGCAGGTCACGGTGAAATGTGGGTCCGATCCTGCCCGAAATGCGGCACTGGTGGGTGCGCGCATAATTTTCCAACCAATAAAAATGGGTAGGCGAAATAACTACTTGAAATGTCAGACCTCCAATAAAACTCTCCCCCCGTGAAGGCCTCTTCTTCTTATGACATTTTCCCTACTACTGATAAAAATAAGGATGTTGACCTTAGGGTGCACATGACGCTTTGATAAATGCCACAGGACGTCGGAAAGACGAGATAACCCCATCAGACAAATTCCTCACCTGGAAGCTTACTAAAAATTTACTAAGCATAAATTAACCGGTCCGGTTGCATTTTCCTCTCATTTATTGCAGCACGTAAATACATGTGTTAGTCATCACTGTCCATAAAGGCCCAAATTCCAGCGTCTGTCTTTAATGGACTGCGGTGGGCATTAGCTCAAATAGGACATGAAAGGCAGTGAATGGGGAAAAACGTTTTCGAATGTCCTCTCCTTCACTGCCGGATAAACACGCATTAAAATGTTTCGGATAATTAGCTAATTGAGTGGAATGGTCAGAAAAGGTAAAGTGAATAATACCCACACGGACAAGCGTTAAGGGTTTGATCTACGCACGCCTCCGGTACAAAAAAAACGCTTGTGCAAAAGGACTATCAGGCGGCATGCACGTGCGTGATCCTTGTATTCTGTATCCGCTCTGTGTTTTAAATTGATGCAGTGTTTGCCACAAGTAATTAATTTAATCCCCCAGTTCAAGGACCGATCAGACAACGTAAAAAAATGCAATGGTTTCAACCAATGTGGTGGCAGTGCTTTTTACCTGTAAACTCGTCGTACAGAGAGAGAGAGTGAGTGAGAGAAAAGCGCTTTATTTTTAAAGTATTATTCCAAGTTTTTCAGTAAAGCCGTCCTCCATTCATTGCGGTCATAGTATATGTTAACAGACTACAAGAAAGTAAATGGGTTTGCATGAACATGTACACCTATTATAGGGACGTTTCAAGTCACCGTTTTTTTTTGCATTTCAATCGCTTTAAGCGTTAGATATATTGCCGGAAATGGTAATACGGGACGTTGCTATGCCGAAAGCCGCGGCGCGTGTGATGGAGAGACTTCGCGCCAATTAACTCCGATTAAAGTGCATGCACAATGAGATCAAGAATGCAATCAGTAATTGCTTGAAAGTTGTGAAATGTCCTGGGATTATTATATCAACTTAAAAACTCACAAGAAAGACCACCAGCAGCAAAGAGAGCATTAAAGAGACGCGTTTTAAAATGAGCATATCTTTTTAAACAAAGCATGAAAAATAACTGCAGAACAATAAACAATGACTGGCAGGCATATATGAATCTCCAGAGCAGGGAATGTGGTATGTGCTAGGAACGTAACCAATGAAGGTATCAAACGAGTTTACAAATTTAAGTAGAAAGGTTTTCAATATGAAGGTAGAATGAGAACTGTGAGGGCAAATTAAATCCAAGATATGAAATAAGGTTTAGGGACTTCTTTATCGTACATACCCGCTAGGAATAACCTCCCCCTAATAAGGTGAGTATATTGTGCGTTCACGTGGGCAGCAAATTTTTCACAAATGTAAGCTTCTGTTTGCACAGTTGTCTTCCTATCTCAGAAGGCCTGTCATGGCTCCATCTTTCAAAATTGCCCCTGTTAGGTTTGCAAACGGGGGTTTTTACCTACTCACTGACAAGTGCCTAAGAAAAGTGGGCCAACATGGCGATACTGACCGGTTGGCCCCTGGGACCGTCGCACACACGTGACCTCGAAACTTGACCAAGTAGATTTTCATGTTGAAGGTCAAGTCTTATTTACAACCAAACGCCAAATACAACATCTAAGGAAGCGGGGCTGCTTCGGTGACTACTTTAAGGTCGAGGCAGGGAACTGGCTGCTTCAGGGCCATCCTATCATCGCGCATTCAAGCATGCGCACTGCGTGCACCGATAAGAAACAAATCTATGCCATGAAATGATGTCCAATGGAAGTGATAGTATGCTTTTGGGAATAACAAACAGCTGGATCGCTTTTTGGTCAAAACTATGTCAACCATCGTCTCCCTTCTTTATTGTCCGCTACTTAAAAATGCACAAAACATCTTGGGTAAGTGGGGATTAAAAATGCATACTTGAACTAACTTGAATGCAACAGAAACCGGTCAGATGCAGGCAAATGGAATATGGCACGTCAGGCGAAGTCCTGATGGTGAAATGGAAACGACAGTGTAGAAGAAGGCCACTAGCACCAGACAGCTTTGCAACCTTCCGGTGACTCACAATCTAAGTCCTGCGAGAACTCTCCTCAAACTAATTCAGACTCATTGCAGCGACTCAGAAGAAAAAACACATGAGACCCGATATATCAGCGACCAGTTTACGCGGAACAGCCATCCGAATGCATTCATAGGCCAATGCCTATGTTTACGCCCCAAAAGGAAACAAACAGAAACAGCACCTGTGGTGTGGCATGCTATACCAGACATCAAGGACATGTTAGTGGCGACCGAGCACATTGCTGTAGGACTAGGTGTCGGAATTGCATGCCGGTCTAAAGCTACCATGCTCAGCAGAGTCAACGACCGATTAAATTCCAGTGAGCATTCGGTGTAGTGTATCGGATCTCGTGCCTAAACCATCCTTTTAAGTACACAGACCAAACTGAACGCATACTCGGATCGCGTATACACAAACAAAAGCTGGCTGTGCTACGGATCGACGGATCATCGCAAGTGACTATTCACACCTATTAAACAGATCACGAATTTCATTCTGCAGCCACAAAGATAATCGCCCACGCCAGAAGCAAAACAAACCGCGACTTGAGTGAAGCCTAGGTTTCCAATCAGAACTCAGTCAGTCGATATATCGATCTGGCGCCAGCATACAGAGTTCTGCGCAGTCATCTCCGGACTGGTGTCACTGGTGTTTGATTGACCCCGACCACATTAACTACCGCTTGTTGCCGCTTTTACCTCTAATGATGGACATCTGTACGTGTTCGAAAACTCAGAAGAATTCAGAAAACATTCCGACGAGCGAACAACGTTCTTCTTCCCTAATTATAAATATCGCACTCCATTAAACAAAACAGATACTTTAGAAGTTCATTCTAGGCTTTTCTTATTAGCAAGAATGAAATATCAGAGCTAATTGTACACAGAAGGCATTTACTAAGCAATCGCCCGAAGAGACAACCAGCCGAAAACTGCTCAATGAGTGCCAGCCCGTTCAACTTCAGCAAAATTCAAAAGACAATTTGGCGAGCATACGTTAGCTTTCGATAAATTCTCATCAGGCCTTTACATTATATCACAGCAAAATGCATGCAGTATAAGCTACTGTCAATGTTATACCCGCAAACATCTTTGTAAGGCCACTGTTTTTGCATGGTTAGTCAGACAAATATTTGTTTAACGAAAGACTTAACTTTTTAAATGTTTACAACAACAGTAATAGGCGAAATTTCACCGTTAACCAAGCTACTGGCTACCCGTTGCGCTCAAAAGCTGGAGACACCTTCAACGAGGGTTAGGCGCGACTTCAATTTGAGGAAGGAGCGGGCACGGAGATCCGCAGTGGTATTGATCCTAGGGTAATCTGGATGGGGCTACAGTCCGAACGACCGACTGTAGTTTAGAATGTCACGGTGTCCGATGTTAGCACTGGGATATGGCAACCAAAAACTGCCCTTAATTAGGTTCTTCCGGCCACTGTTGCCCTACGCGGTGGACACCCATTTAAATAGCTCATGTAACTTACACCGCATTTGTCAATCTTAATCTAATGCCGTGTCACTGGGCTGACCGTTTAGTACACATTCTGACCTCCCCGAAATAAAAGAATATGTTATGGTAGAGGAAAGCCCACAGTTCCGGTCATAGAACCTGATCTTCCTCTTGTACTTTGAGGATCAAATTAGAACCCTGGTACACAGTCGCATAGTAGCATAGGTAGATGAGGTGATGCCAAAAAAGACGAGGGAGACCGGAACGGCCATTTCTGGCTCGTTAGCCATTATCAGACAGTCAAACCCGACGCCAGGTACCTAGCATTTAATATTTGAACCCGGGATCTTCGCTCATTGAGTCCAACGCTCTATTTTCGAGCAACATGCCTGTTGGCTTTTTGGTTGTAAGCGGGAGATGGAAGTTTGTCAATCTGGTAAAGGAAAATGCTCGTCCAACGGCAACCGTTCAGGCAGTACAATGTGGCCTCTGGCTACCACATCCCGGGTCGCGCACAGTACTAACATTTCAAGTGCAGAGAACTGTTTCTATATCTACCACAGACGTTTGAATTCCAACTTTTTTGGCATGAAACCCCAGCGTTCTGATTTATCAGGCCAAACCCGCATTTCTGCTCTGGGATCAGATGCCACCGATGATTTCATCAGTGCGTTTTCGCTGTGCCGTATCGTTGTGTCACTGAGGTGTACGCCACGATGTCATATGTGGATTGCAAACTGAAACTTACTTTTTCAAGTGAGCTTTAGGAAGAATCTAGATGCGTCTTAACGAATGACCTTCGTGTCGTCGCGTGGGATTGGAATGCCGGAAAGAGGTGGTGCTTTGCATTTGTAATGCGTGTATTTGGTAGACCGCAGCGCGCAAGCTGAGTGTCATTGCGCTTAACTGAATCGTCGTTACGATCGAATGCACCCCTGAAGGCATCTTGTCAGTGGTAATCTAACGATGGGTAAACCCTAAAACAATCCAACCACTTACCTGTCCGCGCACACTAGGTCGACTCGGTGTTCGACTGCCGCCCTGAGAAGGCCTCTATCTACGTTTTCATGAAGTCTTGGCTGCGATTTAAACTCTGAGTGAAAAGACACAACCCATAAGAATAAGGATTATGAACCTCTTACTGACTCCGACATTCTAATGGACGTCACTCTGTCCGACATCATTGCCGCACTCAGGCAGCTGGCAGTCGTTTTTGAGGCGTCTTCATCTGAATTTATCCAGATCACACTGAAACAACCTCTGAGGTCTTGGTACAGTAGGCGTTGCTCCAAAGACTGCATTTCTTTAAAAATGATCAAGTTGACGGGTAGTACAATGATTCTCTGCTGAATGTCCATTTGCATTTAAAACAGCATAAAGTCTGTTAGGCATGAAGATAGCCAGGTTATCTCTAGTGGTTTATTCAATGTGCTTACTCAGTAAAAAATTAGCTTTTTTCGCACTGCAAATGGAAACTATCTGAGCATTATAATCGTGACAGCGTATCGCGTGTACTCAGGATATGTATCTGTTTATGCCTTCTATTTCTCGGTCTGGTGAAAACAAAAACTACAGTCAGGCAAGTTGATTATGGAATTTTATGGCAGAAAACAAATTTTTACAGCTGAATCCACCTCTTTTTCTTATAAACAATGCAATTCCTCATACCTGCCTTCTCTGATTTTCCTGGACGTAAAATTTAATTTTTCGTTTCCAGACCGGATTTATTTCCCAGATTATCCTGCTTATATTAATGTCCGTTCATAGCACAACGCACACATACAGGGGGGGGGACTGACCTGTAAATTTCACTTTCGTAGGAAATTACTCGGATAGCAAAGGTCGAATGTTGCCCTAATCTGGCCTTTTTTTCTTTCATTCTTCTTTAATAAAGAGCTTTCTGTGCCTCAAGGTAACTCAACAAATGTGTGCCGGCCTACCAAATTAAATTTCGCTCTCGACATCTCAGGTGTAAGACCATCTACTTTGCCTTTTATGAAGTGGGCATCATAATCCGATCGATAAGTGGGCAGGCAGATTTCTGTGCAATAACTGCCTCCTCAGCCTTGCTAGTCCTAGCAGTGGTCCTCCGCCATTGTTTTCGCTACGAGAAGGAATTAAGCTAACCTTCGGACAAGGCGGTGTGGGTCGTTGATCAGCCACTTTCTTTTAACCGAACTCCCGCTGCTAATGGTAACCCATCCGCTTCTCTTTGATGATTTTGTCTTTATTTTTTAACTCTATTGAACTTCCCTTAGGTCGATCATGCTGTATGAGAGTAAGCCGCCTGAGGTGTTGAAAGCCTTATGTCGCACAGCAAAAACCGGACGGGATTTGAATGGCCTCACCTCATGCCTCTGTTCGGGTAGGGTTCTCGCACCAGCTACGGGACGAAGTGGGTTTCCTCCAGCTGGCAGACCATCTCCGGATGCACAGTACGCCGTTGATGTGGCTGAGGTTCTGGTGAAGTCCTTTGCAGAAATGTTATGCCCTGGGACCCAGATAGGCACCAAGGCAGTCGATTTAGGCCGGAAAAGTAGCTTTCCAATGAGGAATATTAGCAACTTGGGTGTCGCTGGCAGAACTATCTGGCGGGTCAGATAACCGTATCTGATACTGTCTTTGAAGATGGGTTTGAGATGGAATCTGAAACGTCAGGCGAATAAAGTTCAGGTCTCAGTGCTCGCTTCTACCTTTTCTCAATTACTTCCCGGGAATCGCATTTTCGCTTTTATCGGCAATTTACTTGAACGAGACGCGCTCCGATCGGCCCAACGATGGGAACCATTTGCCCTTCGAGATACCTCTGCTTATGCGCATATTCCATTCCTGTACAGGTGTCTTGTCAATAAGTGTGGCCGAAATGTGTTTCATACAAACTCCCGTAAACGCGGAGCTGGTGAGATGCGCAGTATTCCAACACGGAAGACAAATGATCCGTGTGCTCCTGCAAGATTGTCACGTGAGGCTGCGCAAATAACGTCAGAGGATTAACCAAGAGAAAACCAAATGCTCTGAGTTCATGGGCGATAACGGTACAAAACTGCTTTAGCAGAGGGTGACTGAACGGGGAATGGCGACACAGCACTGGGGAACAAATTCCGCAAGTTGCTTAATCCAACATCATCCAGAAACGACATACTAGTAGACAACCTGCGGTCAAGGGAACAGACGCAGGAGTAAGTACAGGTGTTACGACACGAAGCCTCTTTAAACACAGTTGCGCCAAACCTGGTAACGTAATTGCATCAGACGTAAGCGACAGAGGAGACAAAGAAGCTCATCCCTCTTTATGGCTCAGAAATCGCGCTAAATACACCCTAAGGTAGAACGTGATGTATTAAGGGAACTCAAGGCCGGCAGGGGCAAGTAGGATTTTTTACTAGTGGACAGATTCTGCTTTCTTGCTTTAAGCTTTTTGTCATACAGTCAAAGTAAAGAAGTGATTAACCAGGTGCAAACGACTTTCACTTGACCTTGTGGGGATTCCTGTGCCCAGGAGGAGATTGAGCTAAATACCAAACTGTAACTAGTGGAGGCCTACGTTAAGACAATTCTTCTGTATTGGTTCTGAGACCTGACCTGTATGCGCAGCATATTTAAACCATATGGAAGTGTTCATTCGATTATGCTTGCATATTGCTGGCTGAATTAGTCTCTCCAACGAACATTTCTGCAGTTGGTCACGAAACTAACTAACCAGCTACACGTTCCCATTACTGGGACGTATGCTGCGCAGATCCGGAGGCAAAAATGGACTGGGATGTCATCACACCTAACCTCGGTCCTGCATGGTGATGGCGTCTTGAAGTTCAACTGAGGACATGGTGATAAAAGTTGTCTTCAAGTCCTACTCCGCCCCTCCGTTCTTCCGTCTGCTGGACTGCCTTTAGAGCTGACTCAACTGCTCTCTGATGTCCACTTCTGACAGATGGTAACTGAGGGCGATCTTCATGAAGAGGCAAACCTTCTGAAGCAATCTTGATCGTGTTAGGTTCGGTGCACTACATGTTGAAGTAAATGTCGTGTAAGAGACTTGTATTGTGCCTCATAAACGGGCCACGTGGCAGATGCGGTGAACCAGCATGGGAGGCTAGATCTGGCGCCATGGTAGTCGTTAGCTGGGATGCCCTCCTAAATTACATGCCGCAAACGGGGAACTATGATGACACGCGTAGGTGCGGGCTCCCGCCGTGCAAACCCTCTGCGCCTGATCTCGCATCCCGTTTTCTGAACTTTGCCTGCACACTGGGCATTGGTGGGTGAGGGAGGGATGAATGCGATAGGTGCAGCGCAAGTTTACTATCACTTAAACTACTTCACGCGTAAGCCACCGTCCATGCGCCACCATGCTCTGGAGCACACGGTGGACCTTGTCGGATACTACCGGCAATCACTATTTGTTTATTTTTATGACTGGTTAAGCTGTGCACACCAAGAAGACGCCCTTGCAGTTTGCCAAGACATAGAAGTGGTTCTAGGAACTTCTGTATTTGATCTCCGTCGTTGGAGGATAGAATAGGTTGCCTTCCTTTCTGAATCTACTGGCGCAGATAGTCAGGTGGGGACAGGTAAAAATTAACAGCATCATCGGGGCTAACCAGCTGAGGCCTGATCAGAGCTGCACCAATTTCAGGGACGGAGGAACTCAGGAATGTTAAGACTAAAACCACCTCAACAGAAGATGCATCCGTGACATTCTTGTCTGCCAGGTTTTGCATTGGCACTCTTCAGGAGGCCCTTGAGTTCATTAATATTTTGCATAATACGCACGACAAGAGATCGGGACTGTTAAAGAAATACCGTACAGACTGGGCCCAGAAACGCGCTAGCCCGCCTTTGTTTCTGGAGCGACCAGTTGACTTTCGCCTAGTCAGTAAGTTTGCCTAAGGCGGGAGAGCAGCCAGATGAACTGTTAAATTAGAAAACCACCTTGAGCATCAAACGTTGTAGGTAAATCAAAGCAGGAAATAATGCGATAACTTGCGAGTGGGCATATTGTGCTGGGGGAGGGGGGGGGGGGTAGGGAAGTTGTCCTGGTGAGGAAGATCGGGTTGCCGCGGCACCTCGTGAAGCGTAATTAAGAGTGCAGAGCATGAGACAGTAGTCAGTCACGTGGGGGAGGAGAGTGAGGAGACGGAAGAGGGAATGGCCTTTTTCCGTCATCAACCCTTACCTTGGCAGTAGGGGGCTGACCACGTGATTCAATTGCTTACATAGTTCTGACTTTCTTCTCCGTAATGCAGCAGTTTCTTAAAAGCGCAAAAGACGTCCAGGCGTCGACCAAAACACGACATGAAACGCAGTTGTTTGCTCCACCACTTGGCTAATGTCCACCAGGTCTGTCATAATTAAACTCCTGCATATCTTGTTGCCCGTTCTCAGCAGCGATTTCAGCCTATGTTCATTTGAAAGAGCTGCTAACTGCCTTTGTTTGCACTCAGTGTATTTGCATCCGCTATCGCAGGTAAACACGTAGATACAGTTTGATATGGCGTACACAGGCAGGATGTCTTTAATCGGTCGAACTAGGACAGCCAATGCAGCGCTTATGCACAGCAAGCTAGAGGCGGCATAAGTCTGTTCAATCGTGCATCGAAGCTGTCGCTTGATCACGTTTTACACATTATCACCCTCTTGGCACGTACATTTCTGCAAAACTTCTTCGTCCGTTGTGGCGATACATATCGATGCCTTTCTCCTGATAACCATTATCTATAAGAACACCCTTCAGGGAACTGACCACTTCATCGGTCGTATATGAGGCATAGATTCTGGTAGCTCGAATAAACAGACACAAAACCAAGCATAATTTCCTCTGAAGTGGAACGAAACTGAGGAAGTGTATGTATCGTCCCTACTAGGTGATTGTTTGATAGATGGATCTGTGAATGGAGCCGTCTGCCCACCTCTGTACAAAAAGTCTATAAAAGGCAGTGTGTGGTTCTTCGCATGTTCTCTCGTGAAGATCATCGTTGCATTTTTTGTGCTCCTAGCCTTTTAGTAATTCTCCGTCTCTTGGTCTATTGACTATCATTCACTTCTTGCTTATAGAATGCAGCCCGTTGTAAGTTCTGGACTAAAGATCGCTCGAGGTTTGACATGAAAATGTCCGTTAGGACTAGACACAATGGATTGCCTCTAACTACCCCGTACCCAGTAAACAAGAATTGTGCGTTTTTGGTGCACATCACCGTGGTAGTTTTTGCTTTTATCTGGGCTCTAAACATGCTTCTTCCGCCAGCTCACAAGTTATGCCAATTGTTTCAACCAGCGAATGTTTGTAAACAGGCTCTGCACGTCAAGTGACATCATGGGCTTATCCAGTAGACTTTTTATGTTTCGGCTCATCTACAAGTCAAAACATGTATTTGGTAGTGTAAGCAGCAAGAGTGTGCCTAATCGGTTGGACTACCCACTGGGCGAGTTTATGTTGCGATGAATTCTCCATTGATAACTTTGGTGGTAATCGTACTCCTTATTTGTGTATATTCGGTAATCAGTATCGTCTGGGAATATGTATGCTCTTCTTGTCTACCTATTACTTGATTTTCAAATAGTGGTGTCACCCTTTTTCTGGTTAGTTCTTTCAATGTTTCTGTTTTTTTTTATCGGGTGCGTTTTACAAGAAAATTTTCTGAAGTAGCTTAGTACTGCTTCCGTTTTACTTACGTAATCGGTCTGGTTTAGAACCAAACCCTTCTCTTTATCGGGTCTTGAGATAACGATATCAGTAACCTTAGAGAGATCAATTCGGGCTGTCAGGTGCTGCTTAGTCAACAGTGAGCGCTGACTAACTGGGCTTGTTTTTTTACTGAGAGGCGATTGCACCGGATTTCACTTTTAGCCCTCATACATGCTCTTCTGACGTCCGAGTTAAGTGCAATAACTGGTAACGTACTTTTTCAATTTGGACCTTAATCTCTATTGGATCTCTTTTGCTCTTTGATACGGAACATTTGAGCCTCAAGGAGAGGGCATCGGCAAGCAGCGTACTTAGCGTCAACTCCGGTATACTAACGAGTTATTTATCTGGATTCAACAAAAAGGATTCGCCTAACGTTGTCTATTTAGCGACTTCATCAAATTGGCGTTAACCGATTCTTTTATCTTAACTAGTAAATAAAAAACGTTTTTTATGAAAAATAACCAACGCATCGGGCTCATGAATCAAGCACATGCTTTTATCGATCAAATTGACAGCGCATTTCTAAGAGTGAGTAAGTACATTCATCCATTTAGGAAAGATGGAGATGCGTGAGATTTTTAGTGTTGGGCGTAGGTCAGCTCTTTGGAGGATCTTACGTAACGGGTGGGCTTAGTTCTAGTCTGTTTGCAGAACCATAGGAATCCATATCTGAGCTTTTTTTGGCCTTGCATCTTACTTGGACGAGCTGATCTGTGTGATGGGGCCTAGAAGGCGTTTTTTCAGGAAGTTGAAACCTTGTTTTCCCTGAATAAATTTGAGCTAGCAAAGCCAGTTAAATAGGAGGTCGCAAGATTTTATGACTTCATTCAATTCTCCACATTTTCTCCCCTTTGCTTTGATCAAATTTATTCCGGAAAAATAATTATTCACATTGAAGTCTAAGGCATGTCGGTTGCTGGCGTGACGTGACTATCCTAGGTACACGTATTTGCATGCAGCTGGAAAGAAGCTAATTCCCAAGTCGTCATTCTGAAAGGACTGAAATATTCTGAGATTGTGCAGAACGATAAAACCCCCTTTAAGCACTATTTTCTAATTAAAAGCATATTTTAGAATTTCGGTAAAAAGTTAATGGGATAGTACATCGACCGTATGTCTGAATTTTGTGTTTTATGGACCCTCCAAAAGAATTTCACTTGTTCACCACATAGACTGTCTTACCTCACGAGATACATCCATCATGGTGATACTCTGGGTTGGCATGTGAAATCGCCATATTTGCTGACGACGTAAAGCTTTGGAAGGTTATCCAAAACGAACCTGAGGAAGCAAATCTACAGGCAAACTTGCATCGACTCGAGGAACGGTCGAACCACTTGCTCCTCCCATTCAATGCTACCAAGTGTAATATTCTGTGAATCGGCAGAGCCAGCACCGTGCACCATAGAATGTACTACCTGAACCACACACTGCTACCAGAGGTAAAGGCTCAGAAAGATCTAGGAGTATGGATCACGCCCTCACTGAAGCCATCGTTCCGTTGCTTAAAAGTAGCAAAATCCGCAATGTCAAGCTTTTATCTAATAAAGTGGGTGTTTGCAAGGTTTGACAAAGGGTGCTTTAATAAGGTCTTCGGGCTGTTCCTGCGACAAAAATTGAAATTTACCATACAAGCCTGGAAACTGTGGGCTGTCAAAGACGACAGCATCCTTTAGAAGATCCAAAGATGTGCAACCAACCTTGTTCTAGATCATGGCTAACTGCCTTATTAAACACGATTGTCCAATCTTGATCTACTTCCGTTAGGTGGTGACCTAATGCAAGCGTTTCACATGCGGCAGGGTCATGATTGTTGCCTTGCATCTGGCGACTACTTTGAGCTGGCCACTATGACTATTTTGAGAGGACATCCTCTCAAACTACGTGTGACTGCGGCAAGACTGGACGCAAGAAGGTGTTTCTTCTTCAACAGAGTGGTTAAGGACTGTAATGCTTTGCTTGCGGACATAATTATGTCCCACATCCGTTGACACTTTTAAACAGATGTTTGACCAGTTCAGCCATATTAACAACCACGACACCATAAACGAACAAATTTCCTTTAAGTTATTCCCACTCATAAATTTACGTGTTATCGAACATACTACTCCCTATTTGTGAGCCATGTTATTTTATAATTGTTTCATCCGATGACTTGTGGAGTGACGAAGTGATAACCATTTGTCTAACGTTCATTATGCGTCTGCGTTTGTCATTGAAATCGATAGGGAGTTCAAAATTGTCATCTAATTTTCCATTTATAAAACTGAACTGAACTCAACCCTCAAACTAGTGCACGTGTGTGGAGGCAAATCCCCTTTAAATGGTTTCTGATTGTTCGTCATGATAGTTCATTGTACAACCCTACTTAATAAAACCTTTTTCTAATCAAAACGCATTTTTATTTTGGTTAGCATTTCCTGCGATAGCACATTTGCTGCATTGCCTAAAGCTTTTACTGAAAGCAGAAAATTCAATCAAAGATACTGTTTTTATTGAGAACAACTGATGATATCTGCAAATCAGACCAAGTTTGCTTTGTCTGTTTCGCTTCTATTCTTATAAGTGAGTTTGTTTGTACGCCTGAACTGCCGACCGTCATAGGTATGAAATAATCATTGCCTCTCAACTAACCTCGTAGTGGAATTAAGACAAATCCGCACAAAATACAAAGTACCAGCATCCTTAGAAAGACGAACACACCTCGCTGTCTTTAGTTGAATTTGGATCGAAATTTACGATGGAATATTTTGTTTTCAGGACGCGATAAGCAAATCCTTGTGCTATTCAGAAAACGCACACACATAACTAGAAGTGAAATCCTGTAAATTCGATGTACTGGGTGACTACGAAAGGACCGGATTGCTTTTTCCTCCCTGGCTTCAGTGAAAAAACTCCAGAAACACCTTCTGATGACCATGCTTACTCGCAGACTAAATGGTCTACAAAAATGAGGCAAGAAAGCCATTTGAGTGGTAGCGACCATATATTGTGGGCTCAAGTTGACGAGGTTCAGAAAAGCGAGTGGTTTCGCCTGAGTGGCAGTGTTTTCACTTCCCACAAGATTTTTTTTAAAATCACTCGGTCGTTATCACGTTTAAAGCTTACTGAAATAGTCAGCGTTTCGCGTCTGCTGAAATGCTGCCATTGTGGTTGAGTGGCCAGACTTTCGTGTTAAATCACTACAAAAATAGCTCGAAATTTGTCGTTGTTATTTTTTTACAACTGCTGCTTGCCTTTTAACGGCATCATTGGATGCCCTGCTGTCACACCATTCGTCTTCGCTGAGCGTGGTATTTTTGCTTATCCTCTTACGCTCTTCTTGTATGAGACCAGATATATGGATGTGCATGCATACATTCGCAGTCTCCGGGAGGACAACACAGAGTGCTTATTGAGGGTTTTCCTGTTCCATTCACACGCCGGACTATACTTTCTTCGTCTGTCCATTGAAGCCTCGTTCATTCGTTAAGTAAAGAATAAGTTTTTTTGTTTTTAAAATGTTAGGATAGTAAAGATATACAGCGAGTTCTCACTTTTACAGTATGTTATCGTCGGACTGAACTGTTTTTCTACGGAGGTTGTTGAGGAAGTGAAAAGCTCAGTCAAAATGGTGCCGGTCGTAGTCATTTGGCGAGTGCAGTTGAAGGTTTCTACTTCTAAATAATTTTCCGTACTAAGTATACATTGCAAAGAATGTTGCAGATGGAACCGAAGCATTATTTGTGAAGATATGTGCGCAGTCTGTAGTGTTTCTAAATAATACTATTTAACCGTCGAAATCTTCATTGAGAGTATCTGATCGATAATGAAATGGCACGTACCATGACCGTCCGCAAAACCTGTGGTCATTTACTGTTAGATCTCCACGCAAAGTTTCTCACATATACACCTAAATGCCCATATCTTAGCTGAAGAACCCAGTTCGACTGCAAATAAGGGATCAGGTAGTTGGAGGATTCATCCAGACTAACGCACGATCACTATTTAGCTCTATCTAGGATCTTTCCGTCTAAAAATGACGTAATTTTGTTCAGCTGCTTTTTCGTCATTTTGGCGCTGAGCAGTATCCTCCGTCTTCTTGTGCCTTCTCAAAAACTACTTCTGTATTGCCCATATTGATACGAACTAGTTGAAGTGAACTTTTGCTTGCCCAGTCTGAGGGCTCCGATGGTGATATCATCATTTCTTGATGAAGCGATGGCGTTTTAGTCCATTTCTCAGCAACTGGTCCCGCTAGTAAGATGGTGGATCATGTTCCTTCTGATCGAATCAATAGTTGATCAGCACCCAAAACCACTTTGGATGACTGCCCCGAACCAAGCTCATGAAAATCGTTGTAAACTACAAAAGATTTCAAGATCCTATTATATAATGATGGTAGTCGGGTCATTTCAGGCAGTATAAGTAAATAAGCACTCAAAATACAGGTATCACGTGAGTTGGAATGAAAGAAGACACTGTGAAACGTGAAGATTTAATTATTTCTATCATGTCCTTCGAAGCCATGCTCAACTGCCTTGAGAAAATAAAACGTTCCCTTGAACAGATTTATCGAACTGTTGATGTTTCAGAGAGTTCGGTCGGCTCATCACTGCCAAAACGCTACATGCACCAACTCGGACAGAATTGGAAGAGGTGCGCCGCGCTAGTGGACCCTGGGCTAATCGATTTTCTCATTTGGTGGGTGTTGGACAGGCTTGCAGTTATCGAGGCCTAAGCTTTTAAGAGACCCTGAAACGGGGTTGCCATCTCCGTGGCTCTAGCCTGCAAAGAAAACAAGATGCAGCGTTTCACCTTGTCGATGTAAACTGAGAGAGGCAAATTCCAGCAAGGATATATTCTATACGCCTCGATGTTGCCTATTTTTTGGTCGCATTGCAGCCGCGAGTGACCGCATGTTGAAGCTCCTTCCAAGGTAACTTTGCTACAACCGTAAGCGCGAAAACAGCAGCTTACACTGCATGCAGGTCGAGAATTTTTATCTGATGATCTAATTTGAGGCGAAAGTCGATCTGAAAGAGATCATGCAATTGGAATAGAAAAATTAAAGCCAGCTATTTTACATTGAGATTCAGTATGACGGAAACTTTTTCGATGATTTCACGCATAAAAGGCCACCAAGGATCAAAGAGTCTTTTCAGCTGCACACTTCTTTGCCTATCAATTTAACTGTTTGCCTCTACTTAAGTATTCATCTGCTGCAATAAAACCAGAGGTTTGCACTTGGACATTTCACTTTGCTTACTTTGCACCTTATGCTTTCAGAACCTCACGCCTTTATGTAGCTTTCAAATAATTTCCACGTACGGTAAAGATGGCTTTTGTGAAAGGTGCCAGTTTTTTCTGTAACGGAGTCTTCTTTGACAACGAGATGCAGAAGACAGTTCCCTTAACCATCTCCCGCATTCATTTTCGTTATTTCGTCCTACTGGAGGTCAGGTAATAGATGTCTCCAAGTCGGTGATACCGAACCGTCATCAAATGAAACGAAACGAAGATATGGTGGATTATCGCACTCCACCGTATGGGGACAGAGAGGTCTCCAAATAGTCCACAGGCTTGGGTAGGGTGGATATAAGGACATGGCAGTAGGATAAGCAGGCAGGGATTATGTTTGGAAACTATTTGGGCGTTCGAATATGGATTAGCAGTGGTTGAGTGAGAACTGAAGGCCAGTAAGTCGTGCAAGTGGACCTTTAAAGTGAGGATCGAGGTCAATATGACGTTTTAGATTACCCATGTTAGTGTATTATGACTAGAAAAATTCTCATGTTTTGTGATGGCCAGGAAGATTGCTTTGGTACGCTGGTAGGTGTAGTGTGTGTACGGATAGAGACTAGAGACTCTACCGTTGAGCCACAGGCCCGTTGTTTTGTTTGTTTGTGATGCGGAAGATGGTAGAGTACTTCACTCAATGACCAAAGGTCGCGGGTTCAAGTCTCGGAGGATGCACCGATCTGCTTAAGGAACACGTATGTTCCGTTGTGCCCTGGAGCTCAGACTAGAGCCCTCGCAGGTATATTCCCGATCACAACTGACAAAAACAACGAGCCCGTGGCTCAATGGTAGAGCGTTCGACTCAAAAACCAAATGTCGCGGGATCGAATCCCAGATGTGCCACACTTGGGATTGGGTATGACTGGCTGATGACGGCTAATAAGCCAGAAATGGCCATTCCGGTCTCCCTTGTCTTTGTCGGTTTCATTTCATATATATATATATATATATATATATATATATATATATATATATATATATATATATATATATATATATATATACCGCTACGCGCACACTGAGCTATTGCATTTCGATAGAAAATATCCCCCAAATGGTGTCAATGGTCATGAATAGGCAACCAGCTATCGGGCCAAACCCATTCAATATGTGCTATGAGGGCGAATAGAGAGGAAATGTGGGTAGTTTAAGATTATTCGGTCCTCAGTTAAGCATAATCGTAACGACGTTCTAGTTCTCAATCAACAGCTGGTCCGCAGCAACAGAGATCACCAGATGACAAGGCACCGCCAAGCTTTCGTTTTTTAAAGCGTTTATAACCACTCTGACACACCCTGACTACGGACCCTCCGCGCTGTGCTTAACGATGTCTGTTGGTGCTTCTGGTTCCAGATTGTACTCGAGTGAAAGCAGAATAAACCCGAAACGATGTTATGTGAAGTGACTCGTATGTATGCCGATCTGCCTAATGTTTATTTCAGGCACGCCTACAGCGTGCTATCCGCAGATCTTCTCGGCCATGCATGCTAGTCCGTCCGAGGGTAGTTGCACATCCCATAAGAAATTTGCCATACTAACGTGTACTATGCTATTGCTGCACGCCTTACAATTTTTGTCATCCAAATGTAACCCTGACACTTCTACTGTGTTCAACTAGTCCTCCAAGAGTCTGTTTCTAATTTAAATTTTTTGAGAAGGTCAAAATCGATTGAGGCAGCCTCCGTGTTGCATGCAATGTTTGCAGACATGAGGTGATGGATGGGGGGGGGGCAATGATCAGTCCCAATAAACTCGTCCTTGTCCAAAGTACATTTTATGTAGGCTGTGCCGCTCTTACTCCGCTTCTGGTCATGCCCATTAATTTTTTCCCTGCTCGAGCAGACTTTCCAAGCTGACCAAAACATACGGGCTTAGCGTTCTGACTTCTCACACCCAACTAGTTGCCCTCGAGAATCCTTTGATTCATCCATAGGGGCACCGTTTGCCGAAAAGTGTTTAGCAAAGGAGTGGTGAATCCGAGGCCTCTTATTTATGTCTTCCCAGTGATGGGTAGTTTTTAAGGATAGGCCAGTTAGGCTGGGTTTCCACAGTCAGTAAGTAGCTTTGCGTTCGCAGATTGTGAGATGTACTGCGAGGCTAACCGAGACTATTTGCTTTATGGGAAGCGTAAGAAGGGCCGTGCGTGAGATAACATGCAGTATGCGTCAAAGTGACACTAATAAACGGTGTCTTCCCAATTGAATCCTGCACGATAGCCTTCTATTAGGAATACTGGTCCATAACAAATGCATGGTGTGGTGGCACGGCACGGGCTTACGTCGCGTCATCCACTGCCTCTGATCCCGCCTCCGATCTTATTAACTCGCCCTTGATACCTGCTCCAGATAGGTGAGATGGTATAAAGTGCATTACATACAACTCAATTCTACCATCACCGTAAATTTTTGTCCCTGCACCCACCATGGACACAGGTCAAACTGTCGTTTGCGTGCACAACTCAAGTGCCGAATCTGTACTAGCAGTTTCTACCAGGCTTGCGCTTCTACAACTACCACAAGTGCATGCATAGTAAGAATCGTGAGGATGTTTGATTTACAACGGACTGAAGCCTTCCACCACTACCTCCCTTTAGAGTGAGCTTTTTGGGCGAATAGCTCTAGTACTCCTATGTGAAGGAAACGTAGAATCAGTTGACTGTCTCATTAAAACTGTTCTGGCGGCTGAGTTTAAACAACAGGCCTCTGCGAAATCGGTGAAACATAATATTTTGGTAGTCAACACCGGGGCAACTCGGTGATGGGTTCCAATACAAAGCTGTTGCTTCTGCTTTAAACTTAGGAGATCAGTTTTTCTGCATTTAGTGAACATCAACCTGCTTCAAAGTTTTTATTTAGTTGGGATTCGTCCTGCTAGACGAAGCCCTGGACAGCTTAACTGTCAAACCCACACTCAGACGGGAGATATTTTTCAACAGTACATCTGGCCTTTCTGGTAGCTTTACTGCTGGCAGAGATTGAGTGTGGTAGATACACCCTCTCAGGTTCGACATTGCAAAATTACTACCCCAAGGCGTCATGGAGTATTGATCAGACAAATCTGAAATGGCGAAGGATAATCGCAATCCATCGTCAACCTATTAGACGGGGTCCTGCCTTTAGGCAGGGAAGAATCGACATGTAGCCATATCAGCTAGAGTCCCCATGAAAACTGAGAACCCTAGTCTTGAACCCTGGAGCTGACTAAACCAGCATTTTTCCAGCCCAAATAGGTGTGGAAGTCGGTCTTCGGTTGCGCATTTGCCTTCCCTGTCTGCGCGAGTGCCAAGAAGTAGAATACTGCACCCCAGAGGCAGAACTAGGTGACCCAACTACTGCCTGTTCCACATCCTATGCTTTTGTCTGTCCACTTTAATTGCCTGATTTATCAATCACCAATTTAAGTTTCAACCGTATTCATCACTAGATGTTCCTCCAGGGTCAAAAAGTGTGGTCTGTCCGCTTGGAGTCAACAATCGACTGATGAATCAGACTGTTGATCAGACTCGAGTAAGGAGTCTTTCTGGATTGGCTGCCTTGATAAAGAACTTGTAAATCGCCTGCCCCAACAGGACAGAAAGACCAAGTAGAACCACAGTTAAGCGGTGTATAAGCAATTTAAGGCCAAACCATAATAGCATCTAGTTAAATTTGATGGCAGCTTGAACAACGAACACAAAGCGTGGCCGAAGATATGTTTCAACCCTTAGTAAGTTTCTTCAAATTCGATGCTGTAGTTGACCTACCTAGATGAAACTTTTAGAAGCTGGATGGCAGTTTCCTTGCTTGATTTTGTTTTGATGTCATGGTTCGTCAAAAGCTAAAACTTGGGCATTTCTCGCCCGTTGGCTTTGCTAGGGTTGGTTAAAAAAATGAATAACAAATTATGAGGCCCCGTGTTAACCCCTTTTTAATTATCGGAACCCACTTCTGCCAGTTTAATGTTCAGAGTTGATGCCGCAAACCACGTATTGCACAGGCAGCGGGGGAAGGAAGCGACGAATTGCAGTAAGTGCCCTATCTTCCATGGTAGCTACCGAAATTTACAAAAGTTTACGAATCACTGACAAACCGCATAAACGAATGGATCAAAGCCTTCAAATAATAAACAACGACTTTTTGTGAAATGAAAAAAAATGAATATGAAAATTGACCCTACTTTTTTTAGAAATAGTAAATTTATTAGAAAAACGGAAAATTCAAAAAAGTCTGAATCGCTCTAACTGAGTAAACTTTAGTTTTCAATGTGCATAAAGCCTTTTCATGTAAATACTTGAGTAAATAAAACAGGACAAGCAAACTAGTGTTAAATAAATAGTCCTTCAATTAAGACTAGCATTTTACTTTTCATTAATAATCAGTTCACTGTAAATTATGGTCCCAATCAAACAGCTTACAGTTTGAGCATAAATTACAATACGGTTTTGTGAGCATTGACTGTTTTTCTTAATTTTCTACATTTTTGAGATGCGGTTGACTAAGGCAAAAAAGTTTTGTTTGATTTCGCTTATAGAGATGTCACAAGAATGAAACGTTTCATAAGGCCGCACGTTGACATACTAGTCGGGAACGCATAAATTTTAACAAAATTGGCGGGTGCAAGCGCAAGCAAACCGTTTTTTTGATGTTAAGAAAACGTTACGTTCTCCAAATTGCTTTATAGGTATTTGCTGTTTTTCGCATTATACGTTTCCGCTAGCCCTTGAAATGGCTCTGAATACTTCAGTGTTTCCAGGTGATTGCACGTAAAGGTAGATTATGTTCTGTGTGTTTATGAAAACCTTAAAAATAAGTTTGTTTATTTGAGGGATTGACTGGATCAGTTATTTGTTGAACCTTCTAGGGTAGAGAGCAGACGGATGAACTTTTTAATGATTAGATATTCAGTATTCGTCCAGGGCAGGAAAATGTCGGAAAGTTCAAACAAAACTACCAGTAGGCGTTATTACTGTGTTTTGGAGCACGAAATTACTTAGATTTTAAAATATGAATTTTTGAAACGATAACACATCTGGGTTTCAAAAAGTAATTTAGCTGCCTTTACCTTATTTCATCTGGGAAACGTTGAGAAAAAAAGTAAATTTGCAAGTGAGGCTGGTTCCATTTGATAAAGCTCTCGAGTCTAGATTACTCTCGACTGAAAGAAAATAAGGTGCGGATGCGCAACCTTAGTCTAGGATAGCTATTAGCATATGAATCCACTGAAATACAAGGTAATGTTGAGTTCTGTCAAAATTTTGGAACATTTTGACTGAGCAAATTACCTATAAACATATTCGGTGTTCAAACTGGACATTATTCGGAATAGGTTAGGCGAATATAATAAAATGTGCAGCATTTTAGTTACCCACAATTGTTCTTCTCAATTTCTGACCACGTTTCATAAAAAGCATATTGTTGTTTATATTTTTGTTTATTTTTAGGTGGACTTGCGGGGCACCTGCAGCACTCCCTCCTTCCACAACTACTTTGCTTCGATGGCAAGACAATACTGAGATGATCGGTGAACTCGGGTGCAGTGCTTGTCGAAACCAAACAGTCCGTCTACGCCTGACACGCATGATCCGCTCCAAACTGCGTGAGCCCAGCTTTTGTAAGGGCCGTGAGGATCTCACAGGCATAAATGAGTCACAAAACCCGCTAAGTATGGACCATTGCAGTCTGACCCTCGACCCTGGGAATTACGGTGTTCTCCCAACAGCCGGTGGTTACCTGCCAAGCCATCCCTTTTAACACGCCGAAATTAATTCGAGTGCATCAGACTTATCATAGGGAGGTATGTGCTTACGTGACATGGGAGTGGATAAGAGCGTTGGACTTCTAATCGACAGATCATGGGTTCGAGCCTCGGATAGTGCACCACCTTGGAATGCGTATGATTGGTTGATGACGGCCAATGAGCCAGAGATGGGCATTCCAGTCGCCCTTATCTTTGTCGGCATTTATCATCTGCCTATATTACTAGCCATTTGTGTATGACTGCTGGCGGGGCTCGAGAGTAAGACTAAAGCAGAATGAGACGCATGTGTCCCGTACCCGATCGGTGAGCTTTCATCACAAATGGATTCCCCAATGTCGACCCTATCCCTCTTCTCCCTCTCATGCACCAGGCAACCGGCCGAGCCTGTCAACCAACTGGGGATAGAATTGATAACGGTGGCTGATCCAGCATGAAAACCTGTGCCTTAAGCCTGTGACGTGAAAGCATGTCGGTAGTTACCGTCTCGCATGAACTCCACGCAACCTGATAAACGCGTGTCGTGAGCCAATCTGACCCCTGTTTGAGTCAAGCGGATCTGTCGTGCAGCCAATTTCGGGAACCGGCTCTTTTATCCAATTGCCCGATCAAAGCCCTAACATTGGCCTCCACCATATTTCACATGGAAGTTACTCCTGACCCTGGATCACACAGGTCAGTGTTGATGCATGTACTATTCGTGGGTCTGACTGTTAGAGACTAAAGGAAAGGCCTTAGACTTAAACTGATTGCGAAGTCAGCCCACCGTCATTTTTAACAAATAATTTGTCGCAAGCCATGCAGCGGTACGAAGATGGATCTGTGTTTATCTGACAGGCTTATCACATTACTTTGCGTTCACTCCGGAGAGACTAAATAGGTGATCTTCACTGATGGAATCCTAATTTTAACCTAAGAGGTATATCACTTGACTGTGTGGAGGCGCAGTGGTTGGTGTCAGAGCAAAGGAGTGAATCGCGGGGTAGGAATGTCTGAGGACAGTACGCAGAGCCTGAAGTTGTCGCTTCGCTTAACTTGTCGACCAAATTTTGGCTCTCTTTAACGCCATTTAAAATGAATATTTATAGACTTTCTGTTGGAGGCGTGCAGATAGGAGAGTGATCGCCTCTTCTGCCTCTGAGAGAAGAGAAAGTGCTTTCTTGCCCAAAATATATTTCATTTCGCACGTTTGCAAAGTTTTGCCTAAAATGCGGTGATTTCTACCAATTTTTTTCGCACGGGAATGGAAACTTGGATAGAGCTCGCAGACATGTTAGGTTGATGTGCAGGGATCTAATACTCGTCTTACCGTTCCCTCTTACGGTCTGACAAATAGTTCTCGATACTGTCTTTAAGAAAATAAATTATTTCCACACAAACTCAATTGTTAGAATCGATATTACGCACAGAAGATGCTTGTGTCTATGCTGTCGACTTCGAAAATAGACGTTTAACATGTGACGCATATGCCATTACTGATGTTTGTTTCCTCCTCTTCAATACTCCGCCGGATTGCCGATTTCTGGCCCAGTTAATGGATTCTTTACTTGGTTCCGATTCGTAAGCTGGTTTCAGTCTAAAGCTCATTCACTCGTAGGAATCAGTCAGTTCAAGGAGAGCCAATAAGGTACCTTGTCGGCAAGTAGGAGTGTATGATAAACACCGACTAGGGATAAACACTCAAAAACGTCCAATGAAGAAATTAGATCTGTTCGTCTTTGCATGCCTTTATATTTCCTCGTTCGTGTTTAGCTCCCAATATTTACAGGAGGAAGAGAGTGGAACTTAAGTCGTATTTCATAGAAATAAAATAAAAGTACAGTCAAATTAAGGTGCATTACACACACTTTTCTCACTGTCAACCTGGCTTGATTAGACGTAAAGATGACTTATAATTTATGTCGCTTCCATGTGCATAAACTCAGACTCCTACTTCAGCAGTATAGACTATAACAACTGAAGTCTAAGAAAACCAGTGGTAAATCAAATAAATTTAATCAACTTTGTTTAAAAAAATACAACCAAATGACTGGCAGCTTTCATCCTTAAAGGTTGGTTTTAAATGTCTGTTACGTCGAAAACAAGCGGTCTATATGGAAAAGGCGAAAACTCCCAGGTAAATCTACTCGCCATCAAAGTTATTTATCTCGTTTCTGGGCTGCTAAAAGTTCTTCGGGTAATGAGTAAAATTTTCATGACCTTGATTTATTCTGTCTGCTTCAGTGGTACCTATAGCTTTTCATTTTTCGGCCTCCTTTTGGCCTTTGAATCTCGTTGCACCCAGGATCTCTGATACCAGCACCTCCGAAGGAATCTATTGGCCTCGGGCATTTTCAAGTCAGAATTTTGATTCTGCTTGAAAAAAATAGTCTGGGATTAAAAAAAATAAATTAAGGCGCATGCGAGGAAAGTCCCATGAAAGCACCTTAAAAACCGTCATAGTAACAACCAGTTCTCTGCCACACCTGGTTGCGTTGGCTCATTTTGCTCTCAACCGACCTCAACCGCATCGGAGAACCTTCCGGAGTAAAGGTGTGTACCCCTTACGGACAAGCCTTCGCTCCATATTTACTGATTAGTTGAAAAGAGACAGCTCGATTTTTAGGAAGTTGGAAACCAAGTTTTTGCCCATTCGCACGGGTCCTACGGTGCGATGTGTGCTCTGTTTAGTAGTTGCCTCGAAATCAGGGCAACAGAAGGATCTGGTAATCTGACTGCGTTCTTTTTCAGATTCCTATCAGTTTAGCCCCTACGTTTCAAACCGGCGATAAAATGGTAGTAAACTTAAAGCTGTGGAATCTTTCAGCGGTAAAAGGCCACCACCTTGCGGTTTGTTTTTCATAGCCCGTTGCCTAGTGCGTGAACTCGGAGAAAGGGGGGTACCAATCCCAGTCTGGTTGTGAAGGTTCAATTGTCGAAAAAAATCTTCGCTCAACGTCCGTAATGAGAGAAAAAACGTTCCCCATGTGGAATCTAATGTCTTTCATGTCAACCGAGGACATTTACCCAAGTATGAGACGGACCTTTTGTAGTCCATGTTGCGCTAATGTCAACCTCAATCTTTCTCGTAGTCAGCCTCGTTTCCTTCCATAAGTGAATCCTCAGCTGTTTACTCCGCTGACCATTTGCACTCTTCTCCTGGAACTTGGGTACTTATCTAGCTCTCAGCATACAATTGTATGAGTATAAAAACTCAGACGGTATTACACCTTTTGTGTCACTCCTTCCCAAAACTCACAACACCTTGATTTTTACTATGATCCTCTCATAATCTGAGGCTTTGTTCCCTTTGCTGTCATCAGTCATGATCTAGTTCACCAACTTTCAGCATATCAACTCAGCTAGTAGTACACCTTTATCGTCACTTTTTAAGTTTTCCTTTCAGAATCTATGGCTTCCTTCCATCTACTGTCACTGTTCTTATAAGACTTCTTTACATGACTCTTCCCCTTCCTCATATGCACTCAAAATGGTGACTCTCCAGGTAGTTTACTGACGTCTACGTCCTCTGAGATGGTTAACTGTTTGTGAATATTTCGGTAGACCTAAACCGCTGCGATTGATTGCATCCCTAACCGAACTGATAGTGTTTGGGCGTTGTTCTCCTGTGTGCCTCCGAAGCATCTGACTGTCCGTTCAGCGAACCGCAAAGTGACCGCTTCCGCCACGTCTGAGATTCATGTGTGGCTTCTTCACCAAGGCACTGTTTACCCACTCACGGTATGCGCATAGTTTCCATTGTGGCTGTTGGAAGTGGAATCGGGACCTATACGCAAGGAATTTTTTACTGCTGCTTAACTTTTAACTGACTAAATGCTGCCTAATTCAATAAGGTCCGAAAACTGACGTCCATTGGAACGTAAGGATTACTAATTTGCCCCCGTCGCCCTAAACAGCACACGAGAATAGGAACAGTCAGCCAAATTCCTGGGAAATTAGGTTAAGGTTAAAAGTTAGGGTTAAGGGGAGGATTAGGATTTAAATTGGGGCTACGGTTTAGGTTTATGTAAGCGTTAGTTCGGACACGAGAATATTCACCTTTATCGCTTGGGCGTGCCACTCCTATTCCCGTTTCCTGGTTAGGCAGCCATATCGGCGGCTTTTCATCCCCAAAGTGGTCACGTGGGTGGCCACCAAAACTGCCATAGTTTTGTTTGCAATTGCTATTGCCTTGGCGTGTGCTTTTCCTTGTTTTGCCATTTGTAGTATCATTGTGAACGATTCAGAAAGTGCAGACTCTCCGAAAACATGGGTTGGGATTGGTATCTCGAAACCCAAAATCCACCGAACATTTTGAGTTACTATCCCACTCTTAATTCTGAAGCAATTTGAGTCTTCAGCAGCCACTAAATGCTAAAATGCACAGTAGGGATGCCTGGCATGATAGCCTAAATAGGACATGGGTAAAGAAATCGATACAATGCATGCGGCTTCGCGCTTAATTCCCAGAAAATTGTTTTGTATTAAGGTGAGGGTTAGAGGTAAATTTAGGTTTAGGTCAGACTTGGGATTTAGGTCCTGATTCGGCTAAGGGTGAAGGTTGTTATTGTGGTAATTGTGCGGTTAAGGGAAAGAGGGGGGCTAGGCTTAAGAGTAACGCGACAGTTTAGTTTTATGTTAGGGTTGGCCCTAACATTAAGACATGACTGTATGTACCCTTCCTGAAATTTAAAGTAAGATCACCTATTTTAAGCGGGCGGGGCGGTTCCAATTCTCTTGTTCTGTTTAGGTGGCCATACAGAGCATCCCTACCAAATACACTTCGCGGGTATACTGAACAGTAAAATCTTTATTGAATTTACTTCTCAACAGTTTTACGTTTTATTCTCCAATCAGGTCCAAACTACTGCCTCTTGCCACGGGAGCATTTTTTGTTCTTTTGGCAAAGTATTTTTTGAAATTCGGGGAAAATTGTTCCAAGATAAACTGCCTTTCAGCATTACCTTGTATCTTTTCGGAACAAAAGTACTCCCTTGTAAGGATACTAATAAGCGATCCAGCATATGCCTGCACAATTAACATACGTTTATTTTACTAGATAATTCTGAAAAAACAAAGATTCTTTATTTCAACTAAGAGCTAGCTTTAACCAATTCAAAACGAAGTCACGTGTTATTGGTCACCCATGGGAATACTGCGATATGTACGAATCCAAGTTCACGCAAAGTTGTTTTTTACTGAACCAGCAATCAGGATGTCTTTGCAGTGTTCTACGGAGAGCCTTCCTTGCTCTAAGTTCCTTTATGTTTCACGATTTTGTTCGAGGATGTCGACATCACCGATACCCCGTGTACACCCTCCGCTCCTGCAAATTACATCGTCTCTGCCACGAACGACAACCCACCAATCCCTCCCGAATTCATCTGCCCACACCACACCCGCAACTTCACCTCACACATCGGTCTGGTCGGTCACCGGTAAATCCATCGCACGGAGATTAATGAAACAGCTCCCGAGGCTCCGATATACAGTCACCGCGCCCACCTTCACTGCCCTCACTGTTCCCGCACCTTTACACACCGCATGGGCCTATTAGGACACATGCACCTCCACGACAGCCTGTGGTAAACCACCGGAGGCTAAGCCACATCAGCGCACACTACCTACACCAATACATAGACAACACCCTCACCATCATCACGTACCTGAGAATATCATGGTTTCCTAGAAACCGTGGATTGGAAGCCTGCTAAGCTGACACTTACACCAGACCACGCCGTCGGCTCAGTGTGTATTGTGCGTTGAGTGGCTGACCAGTGGACATGAAGTCAGACTGCGATAGCTCCTACATATCCCCTGGTTAAGTGAATCTGTTATGATCTTGCCACAAGCCTTCATGGTCGCCCGTCAAACAACGCGTCGATCGAATCCCCAAAGGAGAACTAAACAGCAAGGGCGGTAGAATAGAAGTGTATTGCCCTATGCTTACAGCGATCTTTAAGGTAAGCAAAAGACGTACAATTGTGTTCAAGGTCGGACGGCGATAGGACCAATCAGCTAGTGGTTTTCACTGGGTAGCATCTCGACTATTACTATGACGCATCCAGTCGGCAGGTCGCACGCGACTATCGCGCGCACGCCATATGGGTGGATCGATAGTGCAGCGTGGGAAGGTGTGTGGGCGGATCGGTTAGGACGGCTCCTCCCAACACTTACCCCCTTTGAGCTGAGTCGTACGATTTGAGCCGCGGGTTCACTTGCAACGGAACCGTTTGCGTTCTTCTTGGACCCGATCGTCTAAGTGGTTGAGGGGGATCGGTTTGGTAGGTGGAATGTGTCCAGTATTAGTTCAAGTGATAGTTTTGTGCTTGGATTTGGCGCGTGAGTGCATTCGCTGTGTTTCAAATGATTGGCTTGGCGCACCCAAAGGTCTGATCCGACTCGAATCTCGTAGACTGCGTCACCACTTTTCCGGTAAACACGTCCAATCGTCCCTTTTTTCCTGATTTTTTCTGTAGTCCTTTTCCAGAACGATCTCACTCGGATTGAACAACCTCTGCTTTGTTCTATTGCGTCATTTGACCTGTTTTTCCATCGGTGTTGCATTGGGTGTTTCATCACCAATCCTAACAGATGACAGCGGACGAATTATGTCGAATGGCGTGTGAAGCTCTCTCTGCATCAAAGCTCCTGCAGGAGAGACACCGTGTGGAGCGTTTGGGTTTGGCGTTGCCCGATAGGTCAGCAGGAGCGTTTCGAGAACCTCTTCCGTTGTCCCCTCCCCTTTTGACTTCTGGAGAGCCCGCTTGAACGTTTCGATGAATCATTCAACCTGTCCGTTGAACTGCGGATGATATGGTGGAGAATGCAAGTGGTAAATGTCTGACTGGTTGCAAAATCGGTGAACTGCCCTCCATTATCGCTCACCAACGTTTCGGGAAAACTAACTCTGCTGACCAGTGTCTGAAGAGTGTTGATTGTGGCTCCAGTTGTCGTGCGTTCCATATGAAAAGACTTCCGGCCATTTGCTGTGAGCATCGACGGCGATAAGGAAGTTCTGACCATTGATATGTCCAGCATAATCGATGTGGACCTTGGACCACGGGGCTTGTGGGACAGGCCATACCTTGAGTGTGGTCTTTCTTGGCGTCTTTGGTGCGAAGGCGTAGTTAGTGCATGAGCGAGCCAGCTATTCCAATTGTTAGTCCATGTGGGGCCAGTACACATAACTGCGAGTGAGAGCCTTCATGCGGTTGATGCCCGGAGGTACCAGGTGAAACTGTTTCAGGACCCTTGGTTGCAGTTTC